>CM077165.1:1332924-1492027 GCA_039583875.1 Platanthera guangdongensis
GGGATGTTCTTGGGTCTTCAACCACTTGATTAGGAATCACTTTTTGTACAACAGCATTGTCCTTCTCTAACAACATCTGGACTTGACTATGCAACTGAGTTTGCTGAGAAACATCAACAAATGAGCATCTTCTTTAAGATATTCTAAAGTATTTAGGTCAGTGAGTACCTCTTGGATATGGTGGTGGCTTGCTCACTGGCCAGTGTAGATGGTTCTTCTACAACTGGTGGCTCCCCCTGGCTTGGATCCCTGTGGATGGGGCTAGCTTATGGTAGCTCCCCCTGGATCTCTGCAATCAGCTGGAGGGGCAGGAGTCTTCTCTGCAGGCTCTTCCTCATGATTATCAGGAGTGAAAACAACTTGTTCTTCACTCCCTGAACTGCTGGAGGACTCTTGTTCCACTGGAGCAGTTTTTCTCTTTTCTTTGGAGGAATCTCCTTCTCAGTACTGTCTTCTCTGGGGTTGGTATTTCCTTGGACAATACCCTGTCCCATCTTGAAAGATCCTTAGATCCATTTCCTCATGTGGTTGATCTTGTTTTCCTGCAGTAGTATTCATTACCTCTGGTATGGTACCAGCTAGGTAGAGACTAATGATCCTGCCCAGATTGGGCTTCTTCAAGCTCTCCTTAATCTTCTCATAAACCACTGTAGACCAATCTGTTTTCAGAGTGAATATTATCCTTGTCATGATTTCAAACATATAGACAGACACTCTGTCATGCCCTCTAGGCTTGCTGAGTAAGACTTTTCCCACAATCTCAGACATGAACTTCCCTTGATTATTCATGCCTTTCCTATTGAAAACAGAACCTATCTTCATCTTTGGATCAAGACCACACCAGGTTAAAGCTTCCCTGGTCTTTGAAGCAGTAACCTCTTCTTCATCTTGAGTTTTGGTAGCTGGAGTACCTTCCTCAGACTCTTTGGTGAAACCTTGACCTTAGTTCCATGAACTCTGGATTTGATTCTGAATCCAGATTCATCTACTGCAGCTCCATTAAGGAATTCAAGTACTTCCTTCTTCCAAATCTTTGTAGGTTCAGACAAGAGATATTCTAGTCCAGAATCGCCGACGAGAGTTACAACCGCCTTGATTTCTGCATCTGCATCGTCGAACGCGCCGCGCACAAGCTCATAACCCTCGTTAACGTTCTCCTCAAGCTTAGGAGCCATTAGGGTTTGTAGAAGTTGTCTTTAGAAAAGATAGGTGTCGACACAGTAGTTTTGGTCTCGAAACTTTGAAAGCGTGTCGGCAAACAAAGACAGAACCCTATTTATACCTTTCTGATTTTGAAGATGAACAGGCGGGACAGCTAACTTAAAATGTGTCGACACTGGCTATAAGTGTCGACACTGACTTATAATGTCTCGACACACATGTGTCGACACAAGTTTAGTCAACAGATTTTATGTGTCGACACTTGTTATTATGTGTCGACACAACATAACTCGACACATTGTCGAGACTTTACTTAGAAAATTCTGAGTAAAACATAAGTGTCGACACCATATTGGATGTGTCGACACCATATTGGATGTGTCGACACCTACTTGTCATGTGTCGACATTAACATTCTGAAGTGTCGACACCAACATCCTGGATGTGTCGACACCTTTTTCCTGAAGTGTCGACACCACTATTCTGTGTCGACATAGACTTGTCTATGTGTCGACACCTTTTTACTTAGCCAATTTTAATTCTGTAAGCTTATTCTAAGTTTATCATTCCTAGTTTAATTTTGAATCTATTGAACTTAGCTTCTTCTAGGGGCTTAGTAAACATATCAGCTATCTGATTATCTGTTTTAACATATTCAAGTAAAATATCTTATCTTTCTACATGCTCCCTAAGAAAATGATATTTAATTTCAATATGTTTAGTTCTACTATGTGATACAGGGTTATTAGCTATTGAAATAGCACTTGTAGAATCACAGAAAAGTGGAGTTCTACTTACCTGAAATCCATAGTCCTCTAGCTGATGATGTATCCACAGAAGTTGAGCACAAGCAACTTCCTGCAGCCACATATTCTGACTCAGCTGTGGAGATAGCCACACTGGTTTGCTTCTTGCTACTCCATGAAATTAGACTCCCACCTAGGAATTGACAGGTTCCAGTAGTGCTCTTTCTATCCTCTTTGCATCCTGCAAAGTTTGCATCTGAATAACCTGTTAGATCAAAATCTCCATTCTTAGGGTACCAGAGGCCTAGATAGGGAGTGCCCTTTAGATATCTCAATATTCTTTTGACTGCAGTCAAATGAGACTCTTTAGGGCAGGTTTGATACCTGGCACAAATACATGTAGCATACATAATGTCAGGTCTACTAGTAGTCAAGTATAATAGGGAGCCAACTATCCCTCTATACAAGGTTTCATCTTCAGGTTTTCCCTGCATCATCCTTGCTAAGAGACATACTTAACCCCATAGGAGTCTTCATGGTGCTGGATGAATCCATACCATACTTCCTTATGAGTTCTAGGGTGAACTTGGACTGACATATGGATAAACCACTTTCAGTCTGTTTAACTTGGAGACCCAAGAAAAACTTCAGCTCTCTCATACTACTCATCTCAAACTGACCTTGCATATGTTTTGCAAACTTTTTGCAAAGGCTGCTTTCAGTAGACCCAAATATAATGTCATCTACATATATTTGGACTAGTATTACTTTGCCTCTAGATTCCCTAAGGAATAGAGTCTTATCTATTTTCCCCCTTGAGAATTTGTTCTCAATGAGGAAACTAGATAGGGTTTCATACCAAGCCCTAGGGGCTTGCTTTAACCCATATAAAGCTTTCCTAAGTCTATAGACATGATGAGGTAGAGTTGGATCAACAAAACCTGAAGGCTGCTCCACATAGACTTCTTCCTTAAGATTACCATTTAGGAATGCTGACTTGACATCCATTTGGTACACCTTGAATCCTTGATAGGTTGCATAGGCCAAGAACATCCTTATGGCTTCCAGTCTAGCTACTGGAGCAAAGGTTTGATCAAAATCAATACCTTCTTCTTGTCTATATCATTTAGCAACCAGTCTAGCCTTATTCTTAATGATGACCCTTGTTCATCTATCTTATTCCTGTAGATCCACTTAGTTCCTATTACATTGTGATCTTTAGGTTTAGGAACAAGTTCCCAGACCTTGCACCTCTTGAACTGATTAAGCTCTTCTTGCATTGCTTCAGTCCATTGTGGATCTTGTATTGCTTCTTCAAACTTCTTAGGTTCAACTTGTGACAGAAAGCTGGAGTAGATTGCTGCATTCATGTTTCTACTCCTGGTTTGAACTCCTTGTCTTGGATCTCCAATAATCAGCTCTACTGGATGATCTCTAAGATGCCTGTGGGCTGGAGGCATCCTAATTTCTGGTTGAACCACTTCAGCATCTGCATCATGTTGTATACCTTGGATTTCTTCAGCAACTGGCACATGTAGTTCTCCCCCTGGACAACAGCTACTTTCTTCTACTTGCTGTCTTGCAGCAGGCACTTCTTCTATAGTTAGCTTGTCCATTTTCTTTGTCAAACCTGTGGGGCTGCATACACTACTAGACAACTCATTATTAATAAGTTTTGTCTCATTAAACACTACATGCATTGATTCTTCTACAACTTGTGTAGTCAAGTTGTAGACTCTATAAGCCTTACTATTATTGTTGTACCCAACAAAAATTCCCTCTTGGGACTTGGCAGCAAACTTAGTTAAGTAAGACTTCCCATTGTTAAGTATGAAGCATTTACAACCAAAGATCCTAAAATAGGATAGGTTTGGTTTCCTGCCTTTCACTACTTCATAGGGGGTCTTGTTAAGCCTTTTAGTGATGGTAGCCCTATTTATAACATGACATGCAGTGTTAACTGCTTCAGCCCAGAAATATTCTGGCAGTGATGTATCACTTAGTAGGGTCCTACCAGCCTCTATCAAGGTCCTATTCTTCCTTTCAGCAATGCCATTTTGCTGAGGTGTTCTAGGTGAAGAGAATTCTTGAAATATCTCAAAGTCTTCACACAGTTTTGTCATGCTATCAGACTGAAATTCAGTACCATGGTCACTTCTAATTTTGACCACTGTACTATTTAGTTCATTCTGAATTTGCCTTACAAAGCTATAGAAGACACTAGGTGTTTCAGATTTCTGTCTTAAGAAGAACACCCAGGAAAACCTTGAGTAGTCATCTACAACTACAAAGGTATAGACCTTCCTACCTAAGCGTGAACTGGCATTGGACCAAAGAGATCTATATGCAAGAGGTATAAACACCTCACAGCATCTTTGTTCTCTATGCTTCTAAAGGTGGATTTAGTCTGCTTGCCCTTTTGACAAGCTGAGCAAATACCATCTTTAACACACTTAACTTGAGGACCATTCCTCACTAACTCTTTACTAAAGAGTTTGCTAATAGTCTTGTAGTTAAGATGGGCAAGCCTCTTGTGCCATTTGACACAATGAGAGACCTTCTCATCAGCTACAAGACAAACTGGAGAACCATTGTTCTCAATCATAATGTCTAGGCAGTAGACATTCCTCTTCCTATAACCTGTCAAAATGATCTCTTGATCACTTGACCTCTTGATATGACAACCATTTTTAACAAATGAGATGTCATACCCTACATCACTAATTGACTTATACTTATTAGGTTGTGTTTCAACCCTTTAACATAAGCCACTTGAGTAATGGTAACTAAGTTTGTAGAAATGTTACCAAATTCTTTGATGATTCCTTTTTCAGAACCACCAAAGGTTACTTTTGGACCATCTTTTACTGGAATGTAGTCCTTTAGTAATCCTCTTGTTCCAGTCATATGTCTGGAACATCCACTGTCCAAGTACCATGTAGGGGTATGGCCACTTGGACTCACCTGCAAAACAGATTAATAAACCTTAGAACCCAAAGAATTCTTGGGTCTTTGGTACTTGTTAGTCTGTAACTTGACAAAACTACCTATTGGCTTTCCACCAGGTAGCTTGCTACTCACTTTGGCACTAACATTGTGCCAACAGTCTACTGCAAAGTGACCAACCTTGCCACAGCACCAGCATTCAAACTTATTGTACCTTTGCTTAGGTACAGCCTTTGCTGTCTTATCTTCAGCAGACTTATTGAATGTTGGGGCTTTGCCCTTGGACTTGGACTTGGACTGCTCAGTCCTTGCAGGTCTAGTAAAGCCCAGTCCAGCCTTGCCTTTATGATGAATAAAATCATCAATTAAAGGTAACACTGACTTAGGTTTAGAAAACCTAGCAACTAAGTCCTTCTCCTTCTGAAGATTGATCTCCATACTCTTAATTTGATCATTCTTAAATGATATAGTACCCATCTGAATCACTGTTATGTGTTTCAGCCTAGCTATCTCATTAAGCTTTTGATCAAACTGCTTCTCAAAATCTGTTGCACCAGCTTTAAGATCAGCAATTTCCTTTGCCTGACTTTTGGCTAGGGACTTGCTTTTCTTGTAAGCTTGCAACAACACCTTATATTCATCTATAAGCTGATGAATATCATCCTCAGACTCAGATACATTCTCATCACTTGATGAAGAAGAATCTGAATCTGAACTAGAACAAGAAACTGAACTTGAACATGAACCTTGTACCTAACTGGGTCCTGGCTGCTCCAGGATTTTGGCACTCTCTGTCAAAGCCATTAGCCCTTGGCATTGACTGTCTTCTTGTTCATAAATAGACTCCATGATCTGCATGAATTCTTCCTCTTCTTCTTCAGCAAACAGCCCTATGTAGGCTTCAGCATCAGACTCAGATTCTGAAGAAAAAATATCTGATAGAGTCTTCTCTTTCTTGGCTACAAAAGACTTCTCTTTCTTGCCTTTGAAATGAGTCTTTTTCCTGTCACCAGATTCTTTCCTATTTTTAGGACAGTCTGCAATAACATGGCCCTGTCTATTGCAGCAATAACACACTATCTTTGAACTAGTTGTATTGCTAGATTTTGTCCTTTTCTTGTCATTCTTTGAAGACTTCTTTTTCTGATAAGAGTCTTCCTTTCCATGTGATGTAGAAGGCCTTGACCTCCACTGTTTCTTTTTCAAAAACTTCTGAAAGTGTCTAGTGAAAGCAGCAAAGTCTTCATCATTTCACTGCTTTCTGACTTGGTGCTGACTGTTTCATCTGACTCTGATTCAGCAATCTTTGGAGGTGGAGTTGGTGATTTATTCCTGCACTTCCTGGGGACATCTGTCTTGAAAGCAACTGATCTTTCCTTGTGTTCAGTCCTTATTGATTTCTCCTCCTCTTTTCTCACTGTCAACTGCATCTCATATGACAACAACTTGCCAAACAGTGTAGGAGGAGGAATTTCCCCAACTTAGCCATTTCTCTTATGGCACAGATCTTGGTGTCCCAATCTTTGGTTAGGGACCTTAGGAACTTGTCATTAAGTTCATAGTTACTGAACTCTCTTTCATAAGACATGAGTTCATTAACTATTCTGTAGAACTTCTTGTAGCACTCAGTTATGCTATCACCTTTACCTTGTCTAAAACTCTCATACTCCTGATTTAGCAAGGATTTTCTATCTTGCCTAACTTCTTCAAATCCTTCCATATACACTATAAGAGTGTCCCACATCTCTTTAGCTGTCTTGCAGTGTATAAGATTCTGAAAAGTAGCATCATCAATGGCACTCACTATTATGTTTTGTGCCCTCTTGTCCATTGTGGCTAGGACAATCTCATCCTTAGTCATCTCAGAGAAATCCTTTGGAGTTCTCTGATTTGCATCCAAAACTGAAATCTTCATGGGCACATAAGGCCCTTCCTTTACTGTGATGTAGATTCTAGGGTCTGAGGCCTCCATAAACAGCCTTACCCTTTCCTTCCAGATCCCAAAGATCTCTTTCCTGCATATGGGTAATTTCATGGAACCCAATTCCTTGTGATTCTCAGAGGAACCCATGTTTCTTGATTTTCTTGAATTTCTTGAAACTGTGATTTGCCTTACACTGAATCTGCCAAACAGGATCTCCTTAGACTGTTAGTCCTTTTTGAGGAACCTCTCTTGATACCACTTGAAAGATATGGTACCTAAACACCTAGAGGGGGGGTGAATAGGTGACATAATCCTTTTCTAACTTTACTGGCAGCAAACAGTTTATTATCACAGATTTATAACTTTTGCACAGCAATCACAAAGCATTCACAGCATACACAGCACAATCACAGCACAACACAGTGGTTTATAGTGGTTCCCCAAGATATGGGTACATCCACTTTTCCCCTTCGCCTATCTAGCAGTGTACTAGATTCGGCCAAACTCCTCCACTGTCTCAGAACCCAATTTGGTTCCTACACCTCAGGACCAAAGCCTTACAACTCAGCTCTATCCCAAAGCCTACACTCAGCCAATCAAGGCCTACACTCAGCCAACCAAGGCCTACACTCAGCCAACCAAGGCCTACACTCAGAGATCTCAATCTCCTACACTCAGGCTCACAAGCCCTACCCTTAGCCTTTATAATTATAGGCTTACAATTCTCTCAGATCCAAAGGATCCTACAAGTTAAAAATGTATTACAGATATTAACTCTACAACTCAGAAATAAAGAGGGGAGTTGAGAGTTTCTTGATGAGTTCTTGGAAGAACTCAGCTGGATCCAATCTGACTTAGCTTTCTTCAAAGCTTCTTGAGTAGAACTGAATAAGACTGAATCCTCCTGCAGTTGTTCCTTGAACTCTGCCACTTAAGATCCAGAATGAATCTGAATCCTTCTTCTCAGCCTAGTTCCAGAGGCTGATTTCTTGGATGGAGCCCTCTCTCTCCAACTTCTTAGATCTGCACTTGGACTGCAAGATCTTCTTGTGTTGATACTCTTGGTACCACTTTGATAACTTGTTCTTCAACAATGTGATCCACTTGAACAACTATCTGAACAACAGTTTCTGTAAACTGTAGGTGCCTATTTATAGGCCTTCTTCATGGTAACCGGCTGGTCCGGTCCATAACTGTCTTCTGACATCTCTGACAGGTGTTGTAGACCGGCTGGAACGGCAGCTGTCATGTCATCCAGTCATTTCTTGAAAATCTTTAACTGTCTGAAAATGTCGAGACTTTCTGTCTTTAAGTGTCGACACTTATAGACCAAGTGTCGACACATGCTGTGTAAGTGTCGACACAAGTCTACAAGGTGTCGACACAACTCCTTGTATGTCTCGACACAGATTCTTCTGCATGTGTCGACACTGAAATTGAGTGTCGACACAAGTACTTGTTCTTCTAGCTTTTGCTGAATTCTTCTAAGTGTCGACACATCTCCTTTGTGTCGACACAACTTCTTGTGTTGAATCTGTCAAGTGTCGACACTGCTTCTTGGTGTCGACACATGTACTTCAATATCGATACTTGCTGAGTGTCGACACAGCTCCTTGTGTCGACACACCTTCTTCTTGTTGAGACTTCAGCTGAGTGTCGACACATTCCTTAGTGTCGACACTTGTACTTAGAATATTTTTGTTGATCTTTCTGATCTTTGCTAAGTGTCGACACAGCTCCTTGTGTCGACACTTTCTTCAAGTGTAGAGTCTTTAGCTAAGTGTCGACACATTGTGCTGGGTGTCGACACATACTTCAAGTGTTGACTCTTCTGGTTGTGTGTCGACACATTGTGCTGGGTGTCGACACATACTTCAAGTGCTGACTCTTCTGTTGAGTGTCGACACATTGTTCTGAGTGTCGACACTTTAACTTAGTCTCTGCAGACTTTTGCTGAGTGTCGACACAGCTCCAAGTGTCGACACTTTCTGGTGTAGACACAGCTTCACTGGTGTCGACACAGCTCCTTGTGTCGACACTTTCTGTCTGCACTTTCCTTCACTAAGTGTCGACACAGCTCCAAGTGTCGACACTTTCTGTCTGGTGTCGACTCTGCATCCCAGGTGTCGACACAATGACTCCAAGTGTCGACACTGCTTGTCTGGGTGTCGACACAAGTCTTCTTAAGTGTCGACACTTTCCCTCTAGGTGTCGACACATGGACTTAGAAACTTTTTGCTTCAGTCCAATGATTTCTTAACCTGCACAAGTAAACTCAACATACATCAAATACATTATGATGTATATCATTGAGTTGGGTGAGGCTTCTTCAAATCAGGTACATTTGACCAATGTACCCAACACCCTTTACTCAGCAATCTTCTCCTTCCCAGTTCCTGCACATTTGTACAAATGTGAGAACCACATCCGGTATCCAATACCCAAGATGAAGGAGCAGAAAGGTTTATCTCTATAACGTAAACATTTGAAGCGGAAGTCATACCTCCCTTCAATTTCTGCAGACCTTCAATGTACGAAGGACAGTTCCTCCTCCAATGACCAGCCTTGCCACAGTGGTGGCATTTCCGTTCCTTCACCGTGCTTTTCTTTTTCACCAGTGCAGAAGACTTGGGCTCAAGATATGACTTAGGTCCCACCTTCGTCTTCTTAGAGCCCTTGGCCTTGCCCTTGCCCTTATGCACCATCAGTATGGGGCTGGCAGGCTTGGCCTTCTTCATATTGATTTCGGCAGTTCTCAACATGCCTAGGAGTTCGGGCAGTGTCTTGTCTATTTCATTCATGTTGTAGTTCAAGATGAACTGCTCATAACTGTCCGGCAACGATTGTAGGATCAGATCTGTGGCCAACTCTTGACCAAGAGGAAAACCCATCCTTTCAAGATTCTCTATATACCCAATCATCTTGAGTACATGAGTCCCTACTGAGTCTCGAACTCCCATCTTGCACTGAAACAATGCTTTTGTGACGTCGAACCTCTCTTGACGAGCCTGTCCTTGAAACATTTTCTTGAGATGCTCGTCAATCTCCTTGCATCACATGTTCTCATGTTGCTTCTGAAGCTCAGAGTTCATAGTGGCAAGCAAAAGGCATTCGACATCTAAAGCATCATCAGTATACTTCTTATAAGTATCCTTCTCAGCACGGAAAGAGTTCCCGGTCGGCACCTCGGGGGCTTCTTCTTCCAAGACATAGAGCTTTCGCTCTTGCCTGAGAACAATTCTCAGGTTCATATACCAGTCCATGTAATTAGTCCCACTGAGCTTATCCTTCTCAAGGGTGGCTCTCAGAGACAAAGTGGAGTGTGAAACACTTGTCATGGAATTCTACAAGAATTTGTGCAGAATAAAATCAATACCAAAATTTCAAATACAATTATTTTAATTTGGACTTCAATTAAAACACTCTCACTATTTTATTCGAAATGATAGCCCTCACTAACAATTCGGAGAGTTCATGCGAGCTACTCTCTTAGTGGACAAGATCCGTATTTCACCAACACAATGAGTCAGCTTTGGCTTTCCTCTCACGATGCGGTTATTTAGGTAGGCAACACTTGCCAATTGCATCTTCATGCAATTCTTGTATGGTTGGTGAATAACTCCTTACTCGCATCCATCAAATGGTGCATGCCAACCCTATGCCTCTAGGCACTCAACCTTTGAGGTCACCTAGTTAAGCTGGACCTGATGTCGACAGTGGGATATCACAATTATCCGCTCGCACCCTTACCAAGATAGATTAATGCACCTTGCTTTGGCAAGCCCACACTTCATCGATCGAGGCAGGAAGAGTGTCATCCATCGGAAGGCATCCGAATACTTAATATTTGAGGAAGGGATTTTGATCATAGGTTAACAGTTAACCATGATCAACATTTGATCAATGTGCACATCCAAAGAAAAGCAATTTTCTAAAACCACATGCATCCCTTATGAGCACAACCTGACACCATCAACGATTGATAGAAGGAAGGGCTAAATCTGAACATCCGGAAACTTCCAAATCCTCAGATTTACATGCATTGGACAAAAGCAAAGACAACTCAACTTAAAGCAGTAGACAAACTCATCTCTCTATGTTGGATCCAAATCCAAAACAAACTCGAGGGATGGTTACTGCTAAGGAGACTACAATTTCTAACAATTAGAAATTTCCACGAAATCCCAGACGTTCTTGGCGGGGTACCAAGACTAAATCCAGACATTTAGAACACTTCTAAATCCTAGGTTTACACGCACTGGAATAACAAAACTTCCAATACAACAATCATGGCCGAAACCTGGCTCTGATACCACTGTTGGGTTTCTCTATGAGGATGGCACAACACTTGTGCACGCAGCGGAAGAATAAAAACATCAAGAAAAACCCAAAAGAGATGAGATCGGGCCATGGTAATTGAATCAAGAAGTTAACATACAACTAGGCAAAAATTACCTCGGTGGAGTTGAGTCACAACTCAACGGAGATGCTCCAAGCTTCGTCTTCTTGCTAGTGGCGAGTTCTACGTGGAATAATATCCACGTCTCTGCAGAAATCCACACGAGCGGGAGAACGCCGAGTTTTCTGTCGCACGGATAATCGGGAAGGATGATGACCGCACCTTGCTATTCCACGGACTGCTAGGTCCGCGCCAAGAAAAGCAAACACCAGCGATGATCGCCGGAGAAGAGGAGGTCGACGGAGCGAGCACGACGGCGGAACCCTTCCGTCGGCGGGATTCGGGATCGGCGGAGCGAACGAACGGCGGAACACTTCCGTCGGCTTCGATTCGATCAGAAAGAAGATCAAGTTTCCCGAAAACCCTAAGTGTCCTTTTATACCAATGAAATAAATAGACTTAGGAATATCGCTATCCGCAGACCACCCAGAATTTAGGTTCCAGAATCAGTGAGAATCAATCGGCGAGAATCGGCGACGATCGGCGAGAATCATCAAGCAGATTCGGCGAGAATCAGTCGGCGAGTATCACCCAGAATCGGCGAGAATCAGTCGACGAGTATCACCTAGGATCGGCGAGAATCAGAGTACAATACTCGACGATTCTCGCCGAACGCAGGATGGACCATACTCGTCGACCGTCGACCCGTGGTCAACGATACTCGACGATTCTCGTCGATCATCGAGCCGCGGTCGATGATACTCGTCGAACTTGGGTTGACGATACTCGACGACTCACGCCGAACTTGGGTTGACGATACTCGACGACTCACGCCGAACTTGGGTTGACGACACTCGTCGACCCACGGTCGACGATTCTTACCAATCCTTCAAGGCAACATTCGCCCAACCCTATTCAGGTCGGTGATTGGTAACCTTTACCAACACAGTCAATCATCCAACTTCTCCACATCTCTTATGTGCGACCCTGCAGGCTCATATCGCGTTGGCAGTGAGATTACATGTTTGACTACTTCTAGATCATAATGGTAAACTCCAACAGCCTCGCGGGTGCGGTGATTGAAAAAGCTAAGCCCGAGGTACCTTGGGCCGTTTGAGGTTCTGGAGCGGGTTGGTGAAGCGGCCTATCAATTCTAGCTTTCAGTGGAGCTTAGTGGTCTACATGTTGTATCCCAAATATCGGTGCTATAGAAAGCGATGCCAGAGCCTACGCGACTGATCGCGGTCGATCAAGCACTGCTTGGTAGTGGGTTGGCGACAAAAGTAAAGCCCGTACGAATTGAGGACTCGGAGGTCAAGCGGCTACGCAATAACGAGATCAGGATGGTCAAGGTCCGGTGGGACAATTGCGGTCGTGAGGAGCTCTCTTGGGAGCGAGAGCAGACTATGCTTGACGAGTATCCGGAGTTGTTCCGCTCAGGTACAAATTTTGGTTTTGTACATGTCTTTCCTTTATATAATTTCGTGGACGAAATTCTTTTAAGAGGGGGAGAGTTGTAACGCCCCGAAACTCAAAGGAGCGAAGGGGGGACGTTTTGGGCCAGTTTGGGTTCTGGCTGCAGGCACACGGCCTGGGACACGGGCGTGTCCCAGGGCGTGTCAAGCCTATGTCGACACTGAGACGGGAAGTCGACACTTTGGTCTCAACATTGTGTCGAGACTGGGCACACGGCCTGCGACACGGGCGTGTCGCAGGGCGTGTCGACCCGTGTCGACACTTAGCCCGCGAAGTCGACACTCTGTGTTCGACGAAGTGTCGAGACATGGCACACGGCCTGCGACACGGGCGTGTCGCAGGGCGTGTCAACCCGTGTTGACACTCATCCCGGGAAGTCGACACTTTGGTCTCGACATTGTGTCGAGACAAGGCACACGGCCTAGGACACGGGCGTGTCCAAGGCCGTGTTAGTAGGTCGACGATCTTCGCTCGACGAAGTGTCGAGTGTCGAGACCGTGTACACGGCCTGGAGTCCGGGCGTGTTGAGGTGACACGGGTAAGGACACGGGCGTGTCCTAGAACCCGTGCAGTGCTCGGGTTGATTTCAGGGAAAAACGATGGGGGTACACGGCCGGCCACACGGCCGTGTCAAGTGGAACATGGGTGTGTCAGCTCGAACACGGGCGTGTTCGATACCCGTGTGTTGTTCCAGGTGATTCAATTTTGACGGCGAATGAGGCACATGGCCCTGGACACGGGCGTGTGCCTGGCCGTGTTCGGTCCAGTTTGGGCATTTCAGTCCCGAATCAAAGCCGTTCGTTTCTTTATTTTGAGATCCAACGGCTGGGGGTTGTTCCTGAAGGGATATACCCGGGATTGGACTTAGAAACCCTCACTTTTCATAAGTTATCTTCTTTCTAAACCTTAGAGAGAGAGAGGAGAGCCAAGGAAGGAAGAAGGAGTTAGATCCGGCCATTGGAGGAGCTTCGAAGCTCCGAATTGCGAGCCAACTCCGGATCCACGGAGGCAAAGCTAGTGCGGTGCTTTTCATCCGTTTACTTTTCAATGGCGCCAAAGAGGAACGCTAGGGTAACGATCCTCATCTTGAGCATGAGTAGCTCTCTTTCTTTGCATAGGAAGCCCGCTCTCGCTAGTTTGCGGAGAGTTGGAGGCGTTCCTTCGGGTAGATATGTGAAGTCCCCGTTGTTTAGAGTCCGTAAGCGAGAACGGACATAGGTATGATGTGTGAAGCCTACCCGGACATGTTGGTCTGGATCGGTGATGTTGCATTGCATAAATGCCGGAGAAGACTCCGTGCTATGGTTTGTTTTTCGGGTTTTCTACGCGGTAGATTGCAACAGGGAGCCTTGGGGACTAACCCAAAGGTGCACCCGGAAAACTGGGCGGATACGAGATCTTGCCAACATGGAGGCCTGAGAGCCAACTTGAACATAACCAAGTTATGTGAAATTGTGTGATGAAAATGGGACTCGGGAGAAGTTTGACCTACGCAAATGACTTAAATTGTCGTTGCGACGTGAGCACGGGTTAGATGGAACCGTACCCATATCTATGTCGTTCGGGTTAAAGAGACCTAAGGTTACGTGGCACTTGTCGTTGGCATAGATGAGAGTCTTCGGCGGTCCATGGCTTAAATTGACGTGACCCATGCCGGGAAGACAAATTGCTCATATGTTTGGCCGTCAAAGTGGCGGTGGTGCGTCCGGAATGTCCATCGCTTTAACTGACGTGACGTCGACCGGTTCACCACGAATGTGCCCTGAGTGCACGGGGTGTGTGGCCTTGTGAGCCTATGCCTATGATGAAATGAATACTATTATATTGCTCGCTTGTGCTAATAAAACTGCAGGGAAGGAGCATTGTCGCCCCAAGTTGGGGGCGGGATCATTATAATTTGGTCAGCATTGCTGACCGTTGCCTTTTTGTTTGCCACCGTGCGGTGGTTATGTTGCTTGCAGGTGCTGCTGGACCAAGCGGTCAATAGCGGGCTAAAGCCCAAATTGCGAAGCCGGCCCTTGAAGGCCTATCTGGAGTGTTTACTGCTTTATTCATGTATGACCGGCCTGCGTGTCGTGGTTTGTAAATCATGTAACATTAAGTAAACCTTTTTGTAAGGCCTTAAGGCCAGTACTGGTGTATGTACTTCATTCCTGGTTGGATATTTTAGTGGACATTCATGCTTTAGTGTTGGGTTCTTTATTTCAACTTAAACTTCTTCCGCTAGAATGCTCTGTGTAGGACGTTATGATTAGTTGGATGGTTTCCATTGAGTAACCACCCGGTCTGTCTGTGGTATATGGCATCGGGCCCCGGCTGGACCTACTGTTATATGCTCTGTGACGGATAGAGGGTGTTACAATACTCGTCATCTCTGATGATGACATCCTCCTCATCCTCCGAGTCATCCTCTCCATCCTACTCATCACCACTACCGTTCCTACTCTCCTCACTGCCGCTTCTGCTAGATCCAGAAGTTGAGGAGAGGGCGCGATCAGGCGACTTGGACTCCTCGGCGAGTAGCTTGGGAACGAGGTACTCGACGGTCAGATGCTCGGCCTCTATGCCGAGGAAGCCATCCATCCTCAGCTTATTGAGAACTGCATCCCCTACTGCTTGTGTTATCCTGTGGCGGATGGCGGGCATCTCGTCTCCATGAAGCCGGATCCTCTTGCCCATACTGAAAGTGGGCATCGCCTCCTGTGACTCAGCCGGGCGAGTATCGGAAGGGCCTGTGCAATCTTCGACGGCGACCTGCCGAGTTTCCAACTCTGTGACCCGAACCTGAGAAGCCTCCAACTCGGTCTTAGTGTTGGTGAGCTCTTGCTCGAGTTCAAAAAACTTCTTCGTCGTCTTGATCTCGGCGGCCTGCGAGGATCAAGCAAACAAAATCAGAAAAAAGTTCCTAGTGTAAAAGCGACTAAGTCGCTCCAAGAAGGCGACCTACCTTGTACTCCTTTAGTTGGACATTTTGCAGCCCTAGATCGATCGCCTTCTGCAAGATGATCTTCAACACCTCCGTCTCGAGGAGCCTCCTCGCCGTGAAGTGCCGGAGCTCGACAATCAGTAGGATCAGGCGCAAGGTGTAACACCCCCTATCCGTCACATAACATATAGCAGTAGGTCCGGCCGGGGCCCGACGCCGTATGCCACAGACAGACCGGGTGGTTACTCATGGAAACCATCCAACCAATCATAACGTCCTACACAGAGCATTCTAGCGGAAGCAGTTTAAAGAAGTTACAACAAAGAACCCAGCACTAAAGCATGAATGTCCACCAGCACTAAATAGGAATGTTACAAATACACCAGTACTGGCCTTAAGGCCTTACAAAAAGGTTTACTTAATGTTACATGATTTACAAACCACGACACGCAGGCCGGTCATACATGAATAAAGCAGTAAACACTCCAATTAGGCCTTTGAGGGCCGGCTTCGCAAAATTTGGGCTTTAGCCCGCTATTGACCGCTTGGTCCAGCAGCACCTGCAAGCAACAAACCACCGCACGGTGGCAAAATAAGGCAACGGTCAACAATGCTGACCAAATTATAACGATCCCGCCCCCAGCTCGGGGCGGCTATGCTCCTTCCCTGCATTTCATTATCATAAGCAAGCAATATAACAACTCATTGCATCACAGGCGTTGGCACGCATGGCCACACGCCCCGTGCTCTCAGGGCACATTCTCGGTGATTGCAGTCTAAGCCGCTAACTCACCACCATCTCCAGGACGACAATAACTCGTAAGCAAAATGGTCTTTTAGGCAGACGTTACGACACTTTAATGCCATCAACAGCCTATGTCATGACACTTTAATGTCATCGACAGAAAGACCCGACCTCTATGCCCTCGGCATAACGCAGGAACGGTTCCCACTCAACCCGTTGCTCACTTGCCACGACACTTAAATATCATCGGCACGAGTTAAGTTTCCCCGAAGCCCGTGAATCGAACGTACAATGATACATAACCTAGTTATGTACTACTTGGCACCTAGGCCCACAAGTTGGAAAGATCACGCATCCGCCCAGTTTTCCGGGTGCACCTTTAGGTTAATCCCCAAGGCTCCCTGTTGCAATCTACCACGTAGAAAACCCGAAAAATAACCAATCGCGTGGAGTCTTCTCCGGCACTTATGCAATGCAACATCACCGATCCGGACCAACATGTCTGGGTAGGCTTCACACATCATGCCTATATCCGTTCTCGCTTACGGACTCTAAACAACGGGGACTTCACATATCAACCCGAAGGAACGCCTCCAACTCACCGCAAACTCGCGAGAGCGGGCTTCCTATGCAAAGAAGGAGAGCTACTCATGCTCAAGAAGAGAATCGTTACCCTAGCATTCCTCTTTGGCGCCATGGAAAAGTAAGCGGATGAAAAGCACCGCACTAGCTTTGCCTCCGTGGATCCGGAGTCGGCTCGCAATTTGGAGCTTCGAAGCTCCTCCAATGGTCGGATCTAGCTCCTTCTTCCTTCCTTGGCTCTCCTCTCTCTCTAAGCTTTTAGAAAAATAATAACTTATGAAAAGTGAGGGTTTCTAAGTCCAATCCCAGGTATATCTCATCAGGAACAACCCCCAGCCGTTGGATCCCAAAATAAAGAAACGAACGGCTTTGATTCAGGACTGAAATGCCCAATCTGGATCGCACACGGCCTGGCACACGCCCGTGTCCAGGGCCGTGTGCCTCATTCGCCGTCAAAATCGGCTCGCCTGGAACCACACATGGGTATCGAACTCGCCCGTGTTTGATCTGACACGCCCGTGTTCCACCTGACACGGCCGTGTGGTCGGACGTGTATCCCCATCATTTTTCCCCGAAAACAACCCGAGCACTGCACGGGTTCTAGGACACGCCTGTGTCCTTGCCTGTGTCACCTCAACACGCCTGGGCTCCAGGCCGTGTACACGGTCTCGACACTCGACACTTCGTCGAGCGAAGATCGTCGACCTGATGACACGGCCTTGGACACGCCCGTGTCCTAGGTCGTGTGCCTTGTCTCGACACAATGTCGAGAGCAAAGTGTCGACTTCCCGGGACGAGTGTCGACACGGGTCGACACGCCCTGCGATACGCCCGTGTCGCAGGCCGTGTGTCATGTCTCGACACTTCGTCGAACGTAGAGTGTCGACTTCGCGGGCTAAGTATCGACACGGGTCGACACGCCCTGCGACACGCCCGTGTCGCAGGCCGTGTGCCCAGTCTCGACACAATGTCGAGCTCAAAATGTCGACTTCCCGGCTGAGTGTCGACACAAGCTTGACATGCCCTGAAACACGCCCGTGTCCCAGGCCCTGTGCCTGCAGCCAGAACCCAAAACTGGCCCAAAACGTCCCTCGTCGCTCTTTTGAGTTTTGGGGCGTTACACAAGGACTATTGGGCAAGCACCTCCGGTCTGAGTTCTAGCATTAACTCAGTGTCTACTCGCCCGTAAAAAGCAAAGGCGATATCGAAGGCCTCCCCCTTATCCTCTCAGTCTTCCGACCAGGCGGGTAGGTTCGTGCTCAATGTCACATTGTGCTCGGCCACAGACCAGGAGACTAGCGGGCGACCAAAGGCATCCCTGCCTTCCCGCCCGAGGTTGAAGTTTGGGTGAAAATAAGGCACCCCGACCTCGGCTGGAGACTCCCTCTCATCGAACAGATCACGAGAAAGCTTTTCTCACTTGCCCGCGTGGTTCAGGGACTGGACTTTCTCCTTCTTCTTGGCGAGCTTCTTTTGCGGAAAGCCCCTGTCGCCGGTGTTGAAACCGGAATCCGGCCTCCTGTGGAGTTCGACCCTTGGGGAAGGGGTGGTCTCGCGCCTACTTTGCTCCTGCAAGAAAAACAACGAAGAAGACAAGAAGAAACAGACCCAAGGGCTCGGCAGGGAGGTCCCTCCACAAACCCGGAAGATCTCTGAGCGCTTCCCCTCCTTAGCCAGAAGCCGAGCTAAGGTACCCTCAGAGAACACTTGAAAACGAGAGTAAGGAGGCACTAAAGGCGTCCCCTCTGAGGTACCCCTTGGGTCTTATTTATAGTTTTCTGGAATCCGAACTGCCAATAACCAAAAGAACTGACCTGAAAATACCAAAGAGCCCCTGGTTGGGTCTGCCAACAGCCAAACTCCGCTGTCCTGAGTGGCTACGCGCAGTCCAACCTGGTCTGCCAATAGCGTGGCTCTGCCGTTCTGAGGGGCCATTCGCACCCCTGGGGAGTCGGCTCGCCTCCGATCCCCCTCCGCGGGAGGCGGGCACAACCTGGCTCCAGCGGTCTGCCTATTCTTCCTAGGCGAGCGCGAGCCGGGCCGCCGCGACCTGCCTGTCTTCTGCCGGGGCGGACCGGCGGCCAGGTCGCGTGTAGGGGCTGGCCGGCGGCCACCGCGACCCCCCCGATCGGCTCGCTAGTCGCGGGTCGCCAAACCCATCCGCTTTGGTCAGCGATTCTCTGTGCGACCCGCTCGCTCGCCTCGCCGGCTCGCTCGCCTGAAATGGGCGGGAGCGGGCCAGCCTTCCTGCCGTATATCTGTTTGCCGCTTGGGTGCGGGTCACGGGGCTAGGTCTGCTCGACTTCCCTGGCGGGACCCGCTCGCCGGACACGGGGTTGTACACAATCCCCGCTCTTTTTGAGCTTGATGCAAGCTCAGAAAGAATCATCCAACTCGCGTGTTCGGCGAGTACTGTGCTGAGCTGGCAGGGAATCTTTTGGTGGGGCCCCACTGTCCGGCTATAAATATACCGCTGAGCCCAGGGGGGCTCCCCAGATCCCTTCATTCTTCTTGAACAGACTACAGTTTCTCGATGCCGGTCAGCGATGAGGTGCGAGCTCGCCTGGCGGCAGCGGGCCAGAAGACTCGGGAGGAGGCCCTTGAGGCCGCCCCTTGGCTAGCACGTGGGTCTCCCGGCCCTCTCTTTAGGCCGGCGAAGGGAAAGATTGTTAGGCGGTCTCCGGCGGGCGACCGTCCGGGCTCCAGCTCGGCGGCGGGTGTTGAGGTCGTGCCTGGGGTACGTGACCTTCTTCGGTTTATCGCTGCACCTCTGATCTTTTGTCTTGCAGGCAATTCCTTGTAAAGAGGTGGGGAACGGGGGAGAGGATCGCCCCCCTCCCTTGTCGCCTGAGAGGGTCGCTAGTTCCCCAGGTCTGGACCGCCCACCTCCGAAACCCCTCGCTCGCCGGCTCCCCACAGACTGGGAAAATCTCTTGAGGCCCTCGAGGGAGAAGCCTTTCAGGGTCGGCCGGGCTCCTCTCGCCCATCCATCGGCGCGGGCGACGTGCCAACCCCTGGTAAGCTAGTACTCACCGTTGGCTTTGTCCTCGCTCGCTCCTTCTGAATCGCCCTTTTGTAGGCTACAACATGGTCTCCTCCGAAACTGAGATGAGCGAAGGGTATTCGCCTCCGCCTGACGTGGACAGTGTTTCTTATTACCTGGGAGACCCGATCCGATGCGGTGGGGATGAAGAGACAGGTGACGCGGCTGTTCCAGAAGCACACGCTGCTGCTTCAGGAGCTCGTGAAGAGGGTCGATCAAGACAAAGCCGACACCGCGGCCCGGCTCACGGCCTTGGAGGGAGCCCCGCGCGCAGCAGAAGGCGACGATGTCACTTCACCGGGCGTGCACATTACGCGAGCCGAGGAGCGTCTTAGGAATGTCTCAGAGCAAGTCGGCCTGGCTGAGCGGGAGCTGGTGGCGGTTCGCGATTACCACTATCCTCGCGTGCCGCCGCGATCGGGAACGAAGCGGCGGGGCAGGTGGAAGTGGATCAAGTACTGATCCAGCCTTTTTCCCCCGCTCGCGGGATATCGCGGAGTTTCTACTATTTCAAAGCCTCATCCTGTGTTTGTAACAATTTATGACTCTCCTCGCCCGCCTATGGGCCTGACTGTTTAATCTCTAATGTATGCCAAAATTATCATGTTGCTGTTTTTATCTTCCTTGAGGTGGGCTCGAGGGTACTCGCGTCTTTTCACCCCCCCCCCCCCCCTTCGTCCACTACCCGTGGCAAGGGCAGGTCTGGGACGACCTTGCTCAACCCGCCATTCCGATCGTGGCGGGAGCGAGCCGAGTAGCCCGCCAGCCACGAGTCTCCCCGACTCGCTCGGGATCCTGGGCGGGGCTAGGGCTGAGACTCGCCCGCTCGCTCTTTGCGCGGACGCGGCCAACCGAGACCTACTGTTAAATGGTCCTGGCGCTGGGGCTGCGTGTTGGGGATTCGAACCGTCAGGCTCGATTTTTGCTACTCGCACCCCTCCCGTTGGCGGGAAAATTCTCGCCCTTTCTTTCCCCCTATAAGTAGGCGTGGCTGGTTCTTATCCTTTCATCGCTTCGGAGCATCCACTCGCCTCCTGTTCTTCGTTAAGCACGATTCGCGCTCGCTCATCGGGGCTGTCTCGCTTGAACGGCGGCATAGGCGGCGGCAGCGACGCGGACGGGCGAAGCAAGTGCGCCTGGACCTTCTCGGAGCACGACTTTCCCCGCGCTATTATCTCAGAGCGCGAATACCTAGAGGCCCTAGGCGGCCACATCCCGGCTGGGTTCTCGGCGAGAGGGCCCGGGGAGGGGGATAAGATCAACGATCTATCCGGGAACGAGCTCGCCATCCCCCTGGCCCATTTCGAGGTGGGTCTTCGCCTCCCCCTCTGGCCAGAGATTCGTCAGGTGCTGAAATACTTCGGGGTCGTCATAGGCCAGATGACCCCGAACTCTGTAGTCGTTATGGTAGGGTTCGCCTGCTTCCTGCGGGAGGAACGGATCGAGTTTAACCTCGCGGTTTTCCGCAAGCTATTCTCCTTCCGCGCGAACCGGGATGGCACCGCCTACTTCTCCAGCGCTCACCTCAAGGTGCGGGAGACCGTTAACAAGAGTCACAACTGGCTCAAGAAATTTCTGTTCGTTAAGGGGGATTTCGGCAACGTTCCCTACTCGCCGGTGCAGCTCAGCGAGGCGAGTTACCGCCCGCCGAGCCTGGGAGGCCATGAAGCCGACTTGTGTGGGTTCTTCTCCGGGAAGAACTTTGAGGTCGCGTACCTGCGCCGCAACCTCGACGACCTTGCCGCCGTTCCGCCTGGGGGAGGTTTGCCACTCGCCACTGCTCTGCCCTACCCTTTTCTTCTCTATCTCATCCCCTCTTCTTGGCAGGCGAGCGGGACATCCCTCTTCATCCCCCCTACGAGAGCTCTCGGATTGCCCCCGGGGTCCTCGCCCGAGCGCAGGCCGCGGACGCTGCTCAGCGCGACCCCCCATCGGTCCCGGCCAAGAAGCGGCCGGGCGGCGGACAACCCACTCCCCCGCCGAAAGTGGCGAAGACTTCGGGTCGGCAACCCGCTGTGAGCCAAAGGAAAGGCAAGGCCCCGGCAGATCTGCCGACCGAGGGCTCCCCTCCCGTGATCGCTTCGACCAGCGACATTCCCGCCGGAGCGGCGGGTACTTCAGGGCCACCAAACGGGTCGCAAACCGCCGCGAAGCCGGTGCCGAGAGGGCATCGCAACTTCGGCTACGGCGAGAAATACCTGGACGAGCTCGGCGTCCCGCTCCTGTCATGGGACAAGGAGTCTAACCGCACGGTGGTCTCGACTCTGCTGTCGAGCTGGCTGGAGCAGGGCACCATCGGCGGGGAGGCGTATAATTTCTCGTTCAGCTTGTACTCGCGAGAAGATGCCGCCATCTACGACAAAGAGGCGACGCGAGTATTGGTTCACGAGAGCGCGCGGGCCCAGCTACGCGGCCTGGAGCTAGCTCATATGCTAGGGAGGCGTTGCACCCAGCTGGAGTGGAATGCCACCTCCCTGAAGAAGCTGGAGGACGAGAGGGAGGAGGCCCGAAAGCTTACTCAGGAAGACGCGGACCTTCAGAGGAGGCGGGCCGACGCGGCAGAGGAGTCCCTCGCGCAGTACCTGGGCGGGGTGGTATGTGCTCACCCTCAACAACTGCCCTTTCTCGCGAATCCACCTTATAACTTTCTTTTCCTCTTTTCAGGATGCCGCGATGGCCAGTCGGATGGGTGCTGAGATCGTCACCCTTGCTCAGGACAAGTCAGTGCTGGAGGCACGGGTACGCGAGCTGGAGGCCGCCGCCGCTGTCCCTCCGCCTGATAACAGGGGCTGCCCGCTCGCGCACCACTCCGACCACGAGTTGGAGGTGCTGATGCAAAAGAACGCTGCCAGCGCCGCGAAGTACATGATGCAGATGCTGCGATGCACGGATCTTCTCAAGAGCGAGGCAGCGGAGCTCTCGGCGGTCGACGTGGTTCCGGCGCTGTTCCTCCCCGTACCGGACCCTGGAGACCAGTCCTTCCAGCGCATTTAGGTCTTCTCGCCCCGAATCTCGCGTCACCCCCGCTCTTTTGACATTTGTTTATTAGATGTATATATCGTGCACGTTTAGCTGTTTTGAGACGTACGCGCGAGCTGTGCCTAGACTTCATGGTTTTTATCTACTATTGCTTTTATAAATGCTTTCTCGCCTGCCTCTGTATATTTGCTATTACCGCGCAGGGTTGCCTGCCTCTGCGACCCAGCCCTGATGATGCGGCTGCTTCGCCCATCAAGCGAGGCGAGCCGGCTCGTCCTTTGTCTGAGTTATCAAACTTCTTGCGGACCCTCGCCCAGGCTTTCGCCTCCGTTCGGACGCCTTTCTTGGGGCTGGGGGGCTATGTTAGACCCCCTCCCTTTTTGATTAACTTTTGTGATTCCAACCTGTTATTAAACACCATTCGAGTAGTTCCCGGCCTTGCCGGCTAGGTGGGAGCCCGGCAGCGTGATTCGTTCTGGGTCGCAAATTATTGTCATCGAGTGATTTCCGCCCCCGCCAGCTAAGTGAGAGCCTGGCAGCGGGATCTTCTCGAGGCTAGGGGATGACACCGAGTGACTTCCGGCCCTGCCAGCTAGGTGGGAGCCTGGCAGCGGGATCTTCTCAGGGTCCAAACACATTCCATCGAGTGACTTCCGGCCCCGCCAGCTAGGTGAGAGCCTAGCAGCGGGATCTTCTCGAGGCTGGGGATGACACCGAGTGACTTCCGGCCCTGCCAGCTAGGTGAGAGCCTGGCAGCGGGATCTTCTCGGGGTCCAAACACATTCCATCGAGTGACTTCCAGCCCTGCCAGCTAGGTGAGAGCCTGGCAGCGGGATCTTCTTGAGGCTAGGGATGACACCGAGTGACTTCTGGCCCTGCCAGCTAGGTGGGAGCCTGGCAGCGGGATCTTCTCGAGGTCCAAACACATTCCATCGAGTGACTTCCGGCCCTGCCAGCTAGGTGAGAGCCTGGCAGCGGGATCTTCTCGAGGATAGGGATGACACCGAGTGACTTCCGGCCCTGCCAGCTAGGTGAGATCCTGGCAGCGGGATCTTCTCGGGGTCCAAACACATTCCATCGAGTGACTTCCGGCCCTGCCAGCTAGGTGAGAGCCTGGCAGCGGGATCTTCTCGAGGCTGGGGATGACACCGAGTGACTTCCGGCCCTGCCAGCTAGGTGAGAGCCTGGCAGCGGGATCTTCTCGGGGTCCAAACACATTCCATCGAGTGACTTCCGGCCTTGTCAGCTAGGTGAGAGCCTGGCAGCGGGATCTTCTCGAGGCTAGGGATGACACCGAGTGACTTCCGGCCCTGCCAGCTATGTGAGAGCCTGGCAATGGGATCTTCTCGGGGTCCAAACACATTCCAATTCTCTATGCAAGCTGGTTATGGCAATACTGGGGGGGAAGGAATTCATTATAACCAACGTGTTGCTTACAGGCGCTTAGGGAAAAAACCTTTTCAGGTCGTCTCCACTCCAGGTGAGACTCAGGGTCTCGCCCTCTACATTTTGGAGCTGATAGCCCCCTGACTTCAAAGCTTCCTTCACAATAAACGGCCCCTCCCAGCTGGGGTTGAGCTTCCCCACAGACGCTGACCTCCCTACCGCGTCTACCTTCTTCAGCACCAGGTCTCCTTCCGCGAACTGCTTGACCCTGATATGCTTGTCAAAGTATTTGGCCATCCTTCTTTTTACCTCCTCCTGTTAGATGGCCGAAAGGTCCCTCAATTCTTCCACCATGTCAAGGGAGAGTCTCAGCTCCCCCTCGTTCTCGGCTCGCCATTCCTCTCGGCCCTCCCTGGCCGCCCCGACTCGCGGCGTTTGGACTTCAAATTCTACGGGGAGCACCGCCTCGCACCCATGGGAGAGCTTGAAGGGGGTCTCCCCCGTAGCCGTGTTAGGGGTGGTTCTTAGGGCCCAAAGAACTGCGGGGAGATGTTCTACCCAGCTCCCCCTCAAATTTTCCACCTTCTTCTTGAGGAGGTTGACGATGATCTTGTTCGCTTCCTCCACCTGCCCGTTACTCCTGGAGTGGTGGACCGAGGCAAACCTGAGGTCGATTCCGAGCTGCTCGCAGAAGCTGGTGAACTCGGCACTGGCGAACTGGGGTCCGTTGTCTGTGACGATGGCCTGGGGCAGCCCATGGCGACAGATGATCTCCCCCCAAACAAAGTTCCTGATCACTTGGGAGGTCACCTTGGCCAACGCCTTCACCTCCATCCACTTCAAGAAGTAGTCGATCATCACTAGGAGGAACCTTCTCTGACCGCTGGCCTGGGGAAACGGCCCAACCAAATCCACTCCCCAGATTACGAAGGGCCAGGGGGCTGTGATACTCTTAAGGCGTTGGGCCGGCTGTAGCTGAAGAGGGGCAAACAGCTGGCACTTATGACATCTTTTGCGAACTCCGCGGCGTCTCGGCCCAGGGTGGGCCAGAAATACCCTTGCATGACTATCCTTCGCTCCAAGGTATGACTCCCGGAATGACTCCCGCATTCCCCGGAGTGGACTTCCACCAAGATCCTCTGTGCCTCGCCCTCGGCCACGCAGTGAGCCAGCATCCCGGAGAGGGTCTTCATGTATAGCTGCCCGTCCTTAAGGAGGTAGTAAGCCGACTTGTGCCTTAGCTTCTTCCTGTCCGCCCCCTCCGGATATTCTCTCGTGGAGAGGAAGACTACTACTGGATCCATCCATGAAGCTTGTTGGTCGATTTTCATGAGCTCCCCTTCTTCGATGGAGGGGCGAAACAGGTCGGTGATGGTGCCCCCTGCCCGGGGACCATGCTTTGCTAACTGGTCGGCTTATTCGTTCTCTCCCCTTGGCACGTGTCGGATGGAGAAGGTCTGGAAGGTGCCTATGACCCCCTTCACTTTGTCCAAGTACAACTTCAGGGTGGGTTCCCTTGCTTCGAACTCCCCGTTGATCTGGGAAGTCACCACCATGGAGTCAGTTAGGACCCCCACATCCAGCACCCCCAGCTCCCTGGCCAGGCGCAGCCCTGCTATCACGGCCTCGTACTCGGCCTGGTTGTTGGTAATGGGAAAGTGCACCACCACCGTCTGCTCAATCCGAGTCCCTTGAGGGCTTTCTAGGACCACCCCCACTCCAAGGGAATGCCTCCCTGAGGCTCCATCCACTCTCACTTTCCAGGGAGTCGGGCGGGTGAACTCTTCCTCTGCTACTTCCACCACGTAGTCGGCCAGGAAGTCGGTCATCGCCTGAGCTTTGATCGAGAGCCGCGGAACGAAGGAGACATCGAACTCGCTCAGCTGCACCGACCATTTAGCCAGCCGGCCTGAATGCTCCACCCCCTCGAAGATGTTGCGGAGGGGATGGTCGGTCACCACCCGGATTGAGTGTGCCTGGAAGTAAGGTCGCAGCCGCCGAGCCGAGATGATTAGGGCGAATGCAAGCTTCTCCAAGATCGGATACCGGAGCTCGGCCTTCCTCAGGACCCGACTGACGTAATAGATAGGGAACTGTCTCTTTCCTTCTTCTCGAACCAAGACGGAGCTCAGAGCCTCCGCCCCGACCCCGAGATATAAGAACAGATCCCCCCCCTCCTTCGGTCCTTGGAGCAGCGGAGCCTGTGTCAACTGCGCCTTGAGGGCCTGGAATGCCTCCTCGCATTCCTTGGTCCATTCAAACCTCTGACCACCCCTCAGCATTTTGAAGAAGGGGGAGCACTTCTCCACTGCCCGAGAAAGGAAGCGACTCAGCCCTGCTAGCTTCCCCGTCAACCATTGGACCTCCTTTGCATTCCGCGGGGACCCCAGCTCCAGGATAGCCTTGACCTTGTCTGGATTCGGCTCGACCCCCGCGGGGGTGAGGAGATGCCCCAAGAACTTTCCCCGGCTGGCCCCAAAGACACACTTAAGGGGATTCAACCGCATCTTGTATCTGCGCAGGGTGGCGAAGGTCTCCTCCAGGTCCCGGAGGTGGGAGTCTACATCCCGACTTTTGATCATGAGGTCGTCCACGTATACCTCCAAATTCCTCCCCCTCTGCTCCTTGAAGACCCTATCCATCATTTTTTGGTAAGTGGCCCCAGCATTCTTTAGTCCGAACGGCATCATCTTATAGCAGTAGCATCCGTCCCCTGTGATGAACGAGACATCCTTGATGTCCGGGGGGTGCATCCTAATCTGATGGTAACCTGAAAAGGCATCTACAAAACCCATTACAGAAAATCCGACGGCTGAGTCAACCAGCGCGTCGATCCGAGGCAAAGGGTAACAGTCCTTAGGACAAGCTTTATTAAGTAAGGAAAAATCGATACACAATCGCCAACGACCGTCTCCTTTTTTAACCATCACAACGTTGGAGACCCAGCCGGGGTACCGAATCTCGGACACGAAGCCAGCCTTGAGAAGCTTTGCCACCTCCTCCCTGATGGGCTCCGCCAGCTTGTCCGCCGTGGACCTCTTCTTCTGCTGGACGGGGCGTGTTCCCGGGTCCAGGTTTAGGCGGTGGCAGGCCACATCCGCGTCAACCCCCGGCATCTCCGCGGAGTTCCAGGCGAAGATGTCCACGTTCTTCTAGATGCACTCCAGCATCCTGCCTTGGTCCTCCGGGGTCAGCCCTCCGCTGACGCGAACCTTCTCCATCCTACCTCCCCGGGCGAGCACCTCCAGTTCCACCACTTCCTCTGCCGCCTCCAGCCTGGACCGCTCCCCCCAACCATCGGCATCCCCTTCCTCTGGAATGGGGACCTCTACCTCCATCTTTTCTCCCGCGCCCCTCACTTCGGCCACCTCCCCCAGATCTCCTCCTGCCGCCTCTCCTGCGTGGTCCTTCACTTCTGGCTCCTCCCCTCCTGCCTCCTGCTCGACCTCCTCCATCCTCAAACCCCATCTCTTTGGCTCCCTCCTGCCAAGAGATGGTGTTCACCGCAGTGACATAACACTCTCGCGCCACCTTTGGGTCCCCCCTGACCCTGACCTGGACCCCCTCAGCGTTGAACTTCAGACACTGATGGAAAGATGAGGGGACGCAGCGGAAGGCGCTGATCAGAGGCCTCCCGAAGATGGCGTTGTAGCTGCTGGGGGCGTCCACAATGACGAACTTGCAGTTTCGGGACTGCCCCCCCCCCTCCCCCCCCCCCCAAGGTGACATGGAGGCCAACTCCTCCCTCTACTTCCTTCCTTTCTCCTGAGAACCCGAACAAGGGCCCGTCTGAGGCCAGCACCCTCTTAGCCTCCACCTTCATCGCGTCAAACGCCTTTTTGAAGACGACGTTGACGGAGCTCCCATTGTCCACGAGGATCCTAGAGACAGTGAAATTCTCGATGGAGGCATTGATGACCAGCGCATCACAGAACGGATCCTCGTGGTCTGGCATATCACTCCTGGCGAAGGTGATCCTCTCCTCCGGCGGCGGGGTTTGGGATGTAGAGGCGACGCTCTGCCGGTACATGGTGTGGAGGCTTGCCTTGCGGGAAGCCTCGATCCCCACTCCCCCGTGGATCACTCTGATCCCTCCTCGGGTCCCGACATCCACCCGGTCTTCGCAACGGTCCTCCTCCGCCCGAGGCAGGACCTCCTCGATCCTCACTTCTGTCGCGCCTCCTGCTGCTGCTGCTGCCGCTCCCTATTCCCTCTCATCTCCAAGAATTTCGGGCACGTGGCTGTTGCGTGCCCCTCTTCCTGATGGAAGTCGCAAAAGGGCAGCTCCACCCTGACCTCCCTTCTCCTCCTCCTCATGATCCCCTCCTTGCTCCCAAAGTTATGGCCATGGCCTCCTCCTGATCGGGGAGCCGGGGCCTCTGGCCCTGCCTCCAGCCCGGAGGGTGGAACTGCTCCTGCCTCCCGGATGGTGACCCCTTCCGTAGTATCCTCTTGGTGGCCCCTGCCCCTGCCACTCAGGTCTCCAGCCCAGCCGGCGGTCGGGCTCCTGGTGCCCCCACCTCGGCTGTTGTTGCCACTGGAGTTGCCTTTGCTCCCTCTGCCTAGGTTCTCCCCTTCTCCCTCATGTGCCTTTCCTCCTCTCGACTCTTTCTCTTCCTCGGTGGCCCACCTGGCTAGATTTCTTGCGAACTCCGGATTCGATGCCTCCCCGTCGACCTCTCTCGCCGCCCTCTCCATCAACTCCTCGTAGGAGAGAGGGGGACTCTCTTCAGCTCCATTCGGAAGAACCCCTGCTGTAGGCCCAGGGTAAAGGCCATCATCAGACTATGGCCCGGCATCTCCTGGACCTGGGTAACTTCCTCCTGAAATCGATCCACGTAGCTCCCCAACGTCTCGTTCACTCCTTGCTTAATGTGGAACAAAGACTCTGACTCTTTCTTCCTCTTCTTCGAAGTAGTGAACCTCAGCATGAACCCTCGGCGCAAGTCCTCGAAGCAGTAGATGGAACTAGCCGGCAGCTGGTGGAACCACTCCCTCGCCTTCTCCCGGAGAGTGATGGCGAAGAGTCGGCATTTGAATCCGTCCGACATCTGTCAGATGGAGACCACATCCTCAAACCATTGGACATGCTGGACCGGGTCTCCCTTCCCAGTGTAGTAAGACATCTCGGGTTCCCTGAACCATCTGGGACTGGAGCTGAGGAGACCAGCTCGCTGAAAGGACTGCCCCCCCCCCCCTACTGGGCGAACCGGCGAGTCTTGCGAGCCCAACTCGCCGAACCTGCCTCGGCTTGCCGAGCCGGGGAAAAGCTCGCGCCCCGAGAGCTCGCACCCTCGGCCTTCCTCGGCCACTTCCTTTCCAGCTCGCCGGCCAGGGGCGTCCTCGCCCAAAGAGGGGGCGGCCGCGGTCTGGGCTGCCGGAGTCAAGTACTCGGCCCGCGCGCCGAGTGCGATCTTGACGAGGCCCAGCACCTCGTTCCTGAAGTCCTCCAACATCCCTACTGTTGCGAGAGGCGGGGGGCAGCGAGTCCTGCCTGTCAGATCCTTGTCCTCCCGTCATTGAGCTCGCCGAAGCTTTTCTGCACTGACCACTCTCCACGCTCACCGCACCAAAATGTTGAAACCGGAATCCGACCTCCTGTGGAGTTCGACCCTTGGGGAAGGGGTGGTCTCGCGCTACTTTGCTCCTACAAGAAAAACAACGAAGAAGACAAGAAGAAACAGACCCAAGGGCTCGGTAGGGAGGTCCCTCCACAAACCCGGAAGATCTCTGAGCGCTTCCCCTCCTTAGCCAGAAGCCGAGCTAAGGTACCCTCAGAGAACACTTGAAAACGAGAGTAAGGAGGCACTAAAGGCGTCCCCTCTGAGGTACCCCTTGGGTCTTATTTATAGTTTTCTGGAATCCGAACTGCCAATAACCAAAAGAACTGACCTGAAAATACCAAAGAGCCCCTGGTTGGGTCTGCCAACAGCCAAACTCCGCTGTCCTTAGTGGCTATGCGCAGTCCAACCTGGTATGCCAATAGCGTGGCTCCGCCGTTCTGAGGGGCCATTCGCACCCCTGGGGAGTCGGCTCGCCTCCGATCCCCCTCCGCGGGAGGCGGGCACAACCTGGCTCCAGCGGTCTGCCTATTCTTCCTGGACGAGCGCGAGCCGGGCCGCCGCGACCTGCCTGTCTTCTGCCGGGGCGGACCGGCGGCCAGGTCGCGTGTAGGGGCTGGCCGGCGGCCACCGCGACCCCCCGATCGGCTCGCTAGTCGCGGGTCGCCAAACTCATCCGCTTTGGTCAGTGATTCTCTACGCGACCCGCTCGCTCGCCTCGCCCGGCTCTCTCGCCTGAAATGGGCGGGAGCGGGCCAGCCTTCCTGCCGTATATCTGTTTGTCGCTTGGGTGCGGGTCGCGGGGCTAGGTCTGCTCGACTTCCCTGGAGGGACCCGCTCGCCGGACACGGGGTTGTACAGTCGGCATGCGACTGCCCTTGTTGCTCGCCGGAGGCAAGATTCCCTCAACCTCAACATGCGGGTTCGAGGGTTCTTGATGCAGGGATATGAATTCCTTTGCCAGAGGAAGTGGTTCTTGCAGGAGCTCGCAAGCCTCTGCAGATATTGAAGAACAGTTAGTACAATTTTCAGCAGCGAATAAAGGAGTTTGGTGAGTATGGCAGAATCTCACATATGTTTACCTTTGCATGGAACGACTTCATCGAGCACGTTGACGTTGATGCGCCAGTGGACGACATCGAATCACCACCTACGGAAAGCTTCGAATAGCTTCTCGTGCGTGCCTTACAGGATCGGCGGCAGGAAGGCGACTTCAGGCGACTGGTGCGGCCTCCTCGACACGTCGTCAAAGTTGCCGGTGACGACGACCCAATACTCATCCTACTGATGGACCTTGTTGGCAGTACCGACTAGTGTGTAGACACGGCTGCTGAAGAATATGACTCCCTCAACAGTCGTAGCGAAGGCGAAGACTTTCCGAAAGATGGAAAGATTGAACACGATCCTTTCTTCCCGAAGGAAGCAAAGGAATCCCATGATCATCGCCATGCCGTTAGGATTGATCTAGGTGGGGACAATTTTGAAATATCACAGGATCTAGCGATATTCGGGCCACAGCAGAAGTCATATGCCGACTTCGAAGTGGCGAAGGGGCGGGACTAGCTCACCTTCGAGGAAGGTGTTTAGTCGCTCGTTCCGGGAGGGGCACCTGGTTGAGTATCCCTCTAGAAGATTCCTTTGGCGAAAATCCTCCAGATCTCGCTCAGTTATGGCCAATTTCTTGAAGACAACATCAATAAAGTTGACCGTATGGGCTTGTCAATGAGCATTGGCGTCATCGGCGACCATCGTGAGCGAGTATCGAAGGCGGGAAAGTAAGAACAAGTTGAGCAAGAATGAAAAGGAAGTCGCGGGCAAGGGCAGTTACTCGCAAGCAGTAAGTTAGAAATCACAATAGCGTACTTAAGGCCCACCTACCCCTTCTATTTACAAGCAGAGGCAAAGGGGGAGGTGTATATCATGCTCACACAAGTATCCACCTAAGTCGCGTTCTAATTAAGAGATCAACCCTAGCTACAGACACTCTCGCGCAAAACTGTCCAGAACCTCAACCGCTCGCCAGAACCTGCACAGACCAATCGATAAAAAGAAGACAGGCAGGCAAAAAGCAGTAAATCAAATATGAGCTCGACAGAAAGTAGCTTGGTCGCTTTCCTTTCATGTTTTGCGTCGTGCTATCCGGTGAGATCTGGGGAACCGTTGTTCAAGGGCAGAGTTCAGGGCAAGCTTCCTTGCTCGCTGGTATAGGAGGCAGTGGTGACAGTCTCGTGCTTGCCGCCGGCTATTGTGGGATCGCTGGAGGAGTCGACGGCGGGATGGGTGTGCTTCTTGGTTGTTGTGGTTTAGCCAGAGGAGGTGGCGGTGGCAAAGGAGTGCTCGCCGCCGACAACGTGGCTTTAGTCGCAGGGGGAGGAGGGACTTTTCTCATCCCAGGTTGCGGGTCTTGCTTGCCGGAGGATCCTTGATGGCCAAAGGTGACGCCTCCATTTGACCGATGTTGATCCGAATGGTGTGCGCGGTTTGGGGCTATTTCTGTGCTTCAAGGGCGATTAGTGGAATCGATCGCAAAGGATCGACGTCCAAGACCTCGCCTGTAGTAGCCGGTGGAGGACCTGCGAGTAAGATCAAGTCAATCAAATAGAAATGGTCAGGGACTTCAACAAAGTTCGGCGAGGTAGCGACCTTGCGAGACAGAAAGATCTGTCTGCAGCTTTTCTTGAAAGCAGGCGACTTCCGGGGCAGGAGGAGAAGTCGGAGAAGCAAAGAGAGTGAAGTTAGGAAGGGGAAGATCGGGAATATTGCTCGGACTGAGATTATCGAGAAGTTATTGTGTGCTGGTGGAAGGCTCGGGTTGTTCAACCATGATGGCGACTTTCTCAGCCACTAGAGGTGGGTTGTTGGCTTTAGAGGCGAGCGTCTTCTTCAGTTTCTTCTTTACGGGATGCATGTCGGCAGCGACATCGCCTTGTCGCGGCCTTTTTGGCCTTGAAGGTTTGAGAAATTCAAACAGTGTCGCGATGCTCGCTAGGTATTTTTCCTCGGCAGACTTCGACATCGCCTACGAGTTCAAAAAGCGTGCCTCAAAGATCACCCATCTCCCTATTTATAGATTTCAGCAGACATCCATCAAGAGCGAGTAACCCAGATACTCGGCCAAGCAGCTCACTGAATAAGCATTGGATGATTCTTTTCGAGTTTCTACATCTCTCGAAATGAGCGGGGATTGTGTACAACCCATATTCTTCGAGGGTGGTCCCCTCCAAAGCCAGGTCAGCAGAAGCCAAAGTCAGCAAGTTAAGACAGAGGTCAAAGTCAAAGCGCCAGGCATCGAAAGGCTTGGGCGAGTATGGCGAGCTCCCCTCGCATACTCTCCAGGTAGGCGACTAGGCCGACTTCTCGCCCAGTCGTGCGAGTTCCTCCAGGAAGTAGCCTAGTCGCCAAGGGTGAGACTATAAATAAGACCCCCCTCTCTTTGGATTTCCCTATAAATAGGACCCCAGGGGAACGAGGAGAGGGATTGAAAAATCTCGCAAGTATTTCGCGACCTCTTCTTCTTGGATACCAGCTGAGCCTTTGGATTCCTTTTTCAGAGAGGCTTAGTCATGACCTAGCGACTATCCCTTTCAGTCGTCGCGACTTAGTTACTAGCTAGTCTCCCTCGTACCCTACTCGACCATTTTTGGTTGTGGAGGGGTTGCTTCTTCCAAGATTCTGGGTACGTGGTGGGACCTTCTTACCGCAGCGCCAGGGGTCCTGTTTGTTGTTCGGTGACTTTCGTGTCTTGGCTCGCTAGCTGTCAAGTTTAACCGTTGAGCCAGAAACCTAAGGCTGCCTTAATCCAATTTTGGTGGTTAGAAATTTTTCTGGCTTCAACACCAAGACTCAGAAAGGTGGACCACTCACTGCCCGACTAGAAGGGTTCGCCCTCAGCTTTTGTAGTAGATCATAATACCAAAAGGGGTTAAACCCCCAACCTCGAACTCCAAAGTAAGTGTATCGCAGATGCTCACAGAAGGCAAATAAACAAACATTAGAAGCAAGCACGTAAAGCTATCAACAAACTATAAAAGAAGATAAAAGCTCACAAACCAGAACACAATGCAAGAACTACTACGCCGCCAAGGTAACAAATGTATAAGACAATACTAGATACAACAACCTAAGGATCCTACTCTTCATCAATATCAAACTCGAAACACTCATCCTCAGAAAGGTCATCAAAGCCCAAGTCAGCAACGTCGCACTCGTGCTTGCGAGAAACCATCTGGAGTGTCTTCTCCACCTCGCATCGGAATGCCACCTCCCACACACTGGACAACTCTGGCTCCACCTCCTTTGTCTAGATTTCATCTTGAATCTCATCTGAAAGCTAACAGCAATCCTACTTGAAGTTGAGGGAGACTTTGTATTCTACCACTCTTTCCGCCTTCAGGCTAGCAAGGCACTCCAACGAAGAAGGCGCTCCACCTCTAACTCTAAGAGGGAAACCTCCTTTTGCGAACTATCTAAAAGTTTGGTTGTCTTCTGCACTAAAGATTTCTCCACCTGGAACTCCTCGTGCAACCGAGCGTCTCAGTCTTCCACTCAGACTCAGCCTCCCGAAAGCGAGAAATGTCGTGATCTCGCCTCCCTTTCAAATCATAAAGGGAACCTTCCATATATCGAAGCTTTCCCTGGAGGGATAAGTAGTCGTCCTTCAGATCGACATAATGATCATTCCAAGTAAGGACAACTGAGCCTGAACGCCCATCTGCGACAAAAAACAAGAAAGTTCAAAACCAATAAATTAAGTTAGAGCTGAATAATCTACTCACTGCGATATTCATCGCAGCCAAGGAGGAGGAAACATGATTTCCCTTTGACTAAGACGGAGCAAGGGGCTCCTCATGGGGGACATGGGGGGTGTACAACCCCGTGTCCGGCGAGCAAGGTCACCAGGGGGCGAGCAGATCAGGCTGGGAGCAGCAGGCGAGCTCGGCAGCGGCAGGGGCGAGGCTGAGCTCGGCATCCGTCGGCCAGAGATCGTCGATCGGCGACCCCGAGCTCGGCATTCGCCGAGCGGGATGCAACTCGCGCCCTCGCAGTGGAGTTCGGCAGCAGCGTGCGAGCAGAGCACGCCGAGGTGGCCAGAGCTCCCAGCTCGCCCGGGTGTCAGAGGTGCCTTTTACTGTTTTACCCCTGTTGGTCTGCCCATAGCCCTTCAGAACAGCGGAGCTTGGCTGTTGGCAGACCCAACTGGGGGTTTTTTTTGGTAATTTCAGGTCAGTTATTTTGGTTATTGGCAGTCCGGATTTCAAAAGCTATAAATAGGACCCAAGGGGTACCCCAGAAAGCAGGTTCTCCCTGTGCACTTCTCCCCAAAATCTTTAAGTGCTTTCTGAGGGTACCTTAGCTCGGCTTCAGGCTAAGGAGGGGAAGCGCTCTGAGATCTTCCGGGTTTGTGGTGGGACCTCCCTGCCGAGCCCTTGGGTCTGTTTCTCTTGCTTTTGTCGTTTTTCTTGCAGGAACAAAGTAGGCGTGAGACCACCCCCTTCCCCAAGGGCGAGCTCCACAGGAAGCCGGGTTTCAGTTTCAACATTTTGGTGCGGTGAGCATGGACAGTGGTCAGCGTAGAAAAGTTTCCGCGAGCTCGATGACGGGACAAGGATCCGACAGGCCGAGCTCGCCGCCCCCCCCCCCCCCCCCCCCGCCTCTCGCAACGGTGGGAATGTTCGAAGACTTCAGGAGCGAGGTGCTGAATCTGGTCAAGTTCGCACTCGGCACGCGGGCCGAGTGCTCGACTCCGGCAAACTAGATCGCGGTCGCCCCCTCATTGGGCGAGGACGCTCCCGGCAGGCGAGCTGGGAAGGAAGTGGCCGAGGAAGGTCGAGGGTGCGAGCTCCCCGGGCGCGAGCTCTTCCCCGGCTCGGCAGGCCGAGGTCGCTTCGGCAAGCTGGGCTCGTGAGACTCGCCAGCTCGCCCAGTGGGAGGAGGGAGCCCTTTCAGCGAGCTGGTCTCTTCAGCTCCAGTTCCAGATGGGTTCAGGGAGCCCGAGATGTCCTATTACACTGGGAAGGGAGACCCGGTCCAGCATGTCCAATGGTTCGAGGACGTGGTCTCCATCCGTCAGATGTCGGACGGATTCAAGTGTCGGCTCTTCGCCATCACCCTCCGGGAAAAGGCAAGGGAGTGGTTCCACCAGCTACCGGCCAACTCCATCTACTGCTTCGAGGACCTGCGCCGAGGATTCATGCTAAGATTCACCACTTCGAAGAAGAGGAAGAAGGAGTCCGAGTCTTTGTTTCACATTAAGCAGGGGGTGAACGAGACGTTGGGAAGCTATGTGGACCGATTCCAGGAGGAAGTTACTCAAGTCCAGGAGATGCCGGGCCATAGTCTGATGATGGCCTTTACCCTGGGCCTGCAGCAGGGTTTCTTCCGGATGGAGCTGAAGAGAGTTCCCCCCCTCTCCTACGAGGAGTTGATGGAGAGGGCGGCGAGAGAGGTCGACGGGGAGGCGTCGAACCCAGAATTTACAAGGAAACTGGCCAGGTGGGCCACAGAGGAGGAGAAAGAGTCGAGAGGAGGAAAGGCACAGGAGGAGAGAAGAGGGGAGCCCAGGCAGAGGGAGCAGAGGCAGCTCCAAGGGCAGCAGCAACCGAGGTGGGGGCGCCAGGAGCCCGACCGGCGGCTGGGATGGTGGCCTGAGTGGCAAGGCCAGGGGCCGTATAGGGGGAACTTCGGAAGGGACCACTACCAGGGGAGGCAAGACCAGTTCCACCGCCCGGGCTAGAGGCAGGGCCAGAGGCCCCGGCTCCCCGATCAAGAAGAGGCCATGGCCATAGCCCTGGGAGCAAGGAGGGGAGCGTGGAGGAGGAGAAGAAGAGAGGTCAGGGTGGAGTTGCCCTATTGCGACTTCCACCAGGAAGAGGGGCACGCCACGGCCACCTGTCCGGAGTTCCTCGAGATGAGAGGGAACAGGGAGCGGCAGCAGCAGCAGCAGGAGGCGCGACAGGAAGTGAGGATTGAGGAGGTCCTGCCTCGGGCGGAGGAGGATCGGTGTGAAGACCGGGTGGATGTGGGGACCCGAGGAGGGATCGGGGTGATCCACGGGGGAGTAGGGATCGAGGCTTCCCGCAAGGCAAGCCTCCACACCATGTACCGGCGGAGCGTCGCCTCTACATCCCAAACCCCGCCACCGGAGGAGAGGATCACCTTCTCCAGGAGTGATCTGCCAAACCACGAGGATCCATTCTGTGATGCGCTGGTCATTAAGGCGGCCATCGAGAACTTCACCGTCTCTCGGATCCTCGTGGACAACGGGAGCTCCGTCAATGTCGTCTTCAAAAAGGCGTTCGACGCGATGAAGGTGGAGGCAAAGAGGGTGCTGGCCTCAGATGGCCCCTTGTTCGGATTTTCAGGAGAAAGGAAGGAAGTAGAGGGAGGAGTTGGCCTCCATGTCACCTTCGGGGGGCAGTCCCGAAACTGCAAGTTCGTCATCGTGGACGCCCCCAGCAGCTACAACGCCATCTTCGGGAGGCCTCTCATCAGCGCCTTCCGCTGCGTCCCCTCGTCTTACCACCAGTGTTTGAAGTTCAACGCTGAGGGGGTGCATGTCAGGGTTAGGGGGGACCCAAAGGTGGCGCGAGAATGTTACGTCACTGCGGTGAACACCATCTCTTGGCAGGAGGGAGCTGAGGAGATGGGACGGAGGATGGAAGAGGTCAAGCAGGGAGCAGGAGGGGAAGAGCTGGGAGTGGAGGACTGCGTGGAGAAGGCGGCAGGAGGAGATCTGGAGGAGGTGGCCGAAGTAAGGGCCGGGGGAGGAGATATGGAGGTAGAAGCCCCCGTTCCGGAGGAAGGGGACGCAGAAGGATGGGGGGAGCGGCCCAGGCTGGAGGCGGCAGAGGAAGTGGTGGAGCTGGAGGTGCTCACCCGAGGAGGAAGGATGGAGAAGGTTCGCGTCAGCGGAGGGCTGACCCCGGAGGACCAAGGCAGGATGCTGGAGTGCATCCCGAAGAATGTGGACATCTTCGCCTGGAACGCCGCGGAGATGCCGGGGGTTGTCGCGGATGTGGCTTGCCACCACCTCAACCTGGACCCGGGAACACGCCCCGTTCAGCAGAAGAAGAGGTCCACCGCGGACAAGCTGGCAGAACCCATCCGGGAGGAGGTGGCGAAACTCCTCAAGGCAGGCTTCGTGTCTGAGATTCAGTACCCCGGCTGGGTCTCCAACGTGGTTATGGTTAAAAAAGGGGATGGCCGATGGAGGATGTGTATCGACTTTTCCTTACTTATTAAAGCTTGTCCTAAGGATTGTTACCCTTGCCTCGGATCGACGCGCTGGTTGACTCAGTCGTCGGTTTTTCTGTAATGAGTTTTTTGGATGCTTTTTCAGGTTACCATCAGATCAGGATGCACCCCCCAGACATCAAGGATGTCTCATTCATCACCGGGGATGGATGCTACTGCAACAAGATGATGCCCTTTGGGCTGAAAAATGCTGGGGCTACCTACCAAAAAATGATGGACAGGGTCTTCAAGGAGCAAAGGGAAGGAACTTGGAGGTGTACGTGGACGACCTCATGATCAAAAGCTGGGATGTGGACTCCCACCTCTGGGACCTGGAGGAACCTTCGCCACCCTGCGCAGATACAAAATGCGGTTGAATCCCTTAAGTGTGTCTTCGGGGCCAGCCGAGGGAAGTTCTTGGGGCATCTCCTCACCCCCGCAGGGGTCGAGCCGAATCCAGACAAGGTCAAGGCTATCCTTGAGCTGGGGTCCCCGCGGAATACAAAGGAGGTCCAACGGTTGACAAGGAAGCTAGCAGGGCTGAGTCGCTTCCTTTCTCGGGCAGGGGAGAAGTGCTCCCCCTTCTTCAAAACACTGAGGGGAGGTCAGAGGTTCGAATGGGCCAAGGAATGCGAGGAGGCGTTCCAGGCCCTCAAGATGCAGTTGACACAGGATCCGCTGCTCCAAGGGCTGAAGGAGGGGGAGGATTTGTTCTTATATCTCGGGGTCGGGGCAGAGGCACTGAGCTCCGTCTTGGTTCGGGAAGAGGGAAAGAGACAACTCCCTATCTATTATGTCAGCCGGGTTCTGAGAAAGGCCGAGCTCCGGTATCCGATCTTGGAGAAGCTTGCGTTCGCCCTAATCATCTCGGCTCGGAGACTGCGACCTTACTTCCAGGCGCACTCGATCCGGGTGGTGACCGACCACCCTCTCCACAACATCTTCGAGGGGGTGGAGCATTCAGGCAGGTTGGCTAAGTGGTCGGTGGAGCTGAGCGAGTTCGACGTCTCCTTCATTCTGCGGCTCTCGATCAAGGCTCAGGCGATGGCCGACTTCCTAGCCGACTACGTGGTTGAAGTGGCGGAGGAAGAACTCACCCGCCCGACCCCTTGGAAGGTGAGGGTGGATGGCGCCTCGGGGAGGCATTCCCTAGGAGTAGGGGTGATCCTAGAAAGCCCTCAAGGGACTCGTATTGAGCAAACAGTGGTGGTGCACTTTCCCATTACCAACAACCAGGCCGAGTACGAGGCCGTAATAGCAGGGCTGCGCCTGGCCCGGGAATTGGGGGTATCAGATGTGGAGGTCCTCACTGACTCCATGGTAGTGGCTTCTCAGATTAATGGAGAGTTCGAGGCAAGGGAGCCCGCCCTGCAATCATACTTGACCAAGGTCAAGGGGATCATTGGCACTTTTCAGACTTTCACCATCCGACACGTGCCCAGGGAAGAGAATGAACAAGTCGATCAACTAGCAAAGCATGGTCCCCAGGTGGGGGGCACCATCACCGACCTGTTCCGCCCCTCCATCGAGGAAGGGGAGCTCATGGAAATCGATCAGCAAGCTTCATGGATGGATCCAGTCGTGGTCTTCCTCTCCACAGGAGAATATCCGGAGGGGGTAGATAAGAAGAAACTAAGGCACAGGTCAGCCTATTATCTCCTCCGGGACGGGCAGCTATACCGGAATACCCTCTCGGGATGCTAGCCCGCTGCGTGACCGAGGGTGAAGTACGGAGAATCTTGGAGGAAGTCCACTCCGGGGAATGTGGGAGCCACTCCGGGAGTAGGACCCTGGAAGGGAGGATAGTCAGGCAAGGGTATTTCTGGCCCACCCTCGGCCGAGACGCTGCAGAATTCGCAAGAAGATGTCATAAGTGCCAAATGTTTGCCCCTCTCCAGCTGCAGCCGGCCCAGCGGCTCCGTAGTATCACGGCCCCATGGCCCTTCGCAATCTGGAGAATGGATTTGGTTGGGCCGTTTCCCCAAGCCAGCGGCCAGAGAAGGTTCCTCTTAGTGATGATTGACTACTTCTCAAAGTGGATGGAGGTGAAGGCGTTGGCCAAGGTGACCTCTCAGGTGATCAGGAATTTTGTTTGGGGGGAGATCATCTGTCGCCACGGGCTGCCGCAGGCCATCGTCACGGACAACGGACCCAGTTCGCCAGTGCCGAGTTCACCAGCTTCTGCGAACAGCTTGGGATCGATCTCAGGTTCGCCTCGGTCCATCACCCCAGGAGTAACGGGCAGGTGGAGGCCGCAAACAAGATCATCGTCAACCTCCTCAAGAAGAAGGTGGAGAATCTGAGGGGGAGCTGGGTGGAGCAGCTCCCTGCGGTTCTTTGGGCCCTAAGGACCACCCCCAACACGGCTACGGGAGAGACACCATTCAAACTCTCCCACGGGTGCGAGGTAGTGCTCCCCATAGAGTTCGAAGTCCAAACGCCACGAGTCGTGGCAGCCAAAGAGGGCCGCGAGGAATGGCAAGCAGAGAATGAGGAGGAACTGAGGCTCTCACTTGACATGGTGGAAGAGGTTAGGGACCTTTCCGCTATCCGACAGGAGGAGGTAAAAAGAAGAATGGCCAAGTACTTTGACAAGCATGTCAGGGTCAAGCAGTTCGTGGAAGGGGACTTGGTGCTGAAGAAAGTGGATGCGGTAGGGAGGTCGGCATCCGTAGGGAAGCTCAATCCCAGCTGGGAGGGACCATTCATTGTAAAGGTAGCCTTGGGGTCAGGGGGCTACCGACTCCAAAATGTAGAGGGCGAGACCCTGAGTCTCACCTGGAGTGGTGACGACCTCAAACGGTTTTTCCCCTGAAACATGTAAGCATCACTTTGATTATAATAAATTTCTTCAAGTCCTCTGACAATGTTGTAACTAGCCTGCATGATAGAATGTGATGTGTTTTGGACCCCGAGCAGATCCCTTGTCAGGCTCTCACCTAGCTGACAGGGCTGGAAGTCACTCGGTGTCATCCAGGACCCCGAGCAGATCCCGCTGTCAGGCTCTCACCTAGCTGGCAGGGCTGGAAGTCACTCGGTGTCATCCTTGGACCTCGAGCAGATCCCGCTGTCAGGCTCTCACCTAGCTGACAGGGCTGGAAGTCACTCGATGGTGGTAGTATTGGACCCCGAGCAGATCCCGCTGTCAGGCTCTCACCTAGCTGACAGGGCTGGAAGTCACTCGGTGTCATCCTTGGCCTCGAGCAGATCCCGCTGTCAGGCTCTCACCTAGCTGACAGGGCTGGAAGTCACTCGATGGTGGTAGTATTGGACCCCGAGCAGATCCCGCTGTCAGGCTCTCACCTAGCTGACAGGGCTGGAAGTCACTCGTGTCATCCTTGGCCTCGAGCAGATCCCGCTGTCAGGCTATCACCTAGCTGACAGGGCCGGAAGTCACTCGATGGTGGTAGTATTGGACCCCGAGCAGATCCCGCTGTCAGGCTCTCACCTAGCTGACAGGGCTGGAAGTCACTCGGTGTCATCCTTGGCCTCGAGCAGATCCCGCTGTCAGGCTCTCACCTAGCTGACAGGGCTGGAAGTCACTCGATGGTGGTAGTATTGGACCCGAGCAGATCCCGCTGTCAGGCTCTCACCTAGCTGATAGGGCTGGAAGTCACTCGGTGTCATCCTTTGGCCTCGAGCAGATCCCGCTGTCAGGCTCTCACCTAGCTGACAGGGCTGGAAGTCACTCGATGGTGGTAGTATTGGACCCCGAGCAGATCCCGCTGTCAGGCTCTCACCTAGCTGGCAGGGCTGGAAGTCACTCTGTGTCATCCTTAGCCTCGCGCAGATCCCGCTGTCAGGCTCTCACCTAGCTGTAGGGCTGGAGTCACTCGATGATGTCGGCCTTAAAGTCATCAGTGCAGGCTAGTCTGTGGTAAGGAGCCAAGGGGAAGGGTCCTGCCAGGACGAGCTCAGGCTCGGCAAACTCAGCTCGGCACAGTCAAGAAGGCAGGCCGGGCTGAAGGGCTCTGCATGGGCGTGTTTGGGCTCGTCATCTCCAGCTCGGCATTGGCGAGTAGGCCGCAAGCCCGGGCCTCGCCAAAGGGAGGCAAGCCGGACCAGGGAATCTCGCCTCCCTGGCCCTTACACTTCAAAATTTCTTCTTCGACGGGCACAACCTGGATGGCTCGCATACGAGTAAAGGTAGGCGGATAGAAGGGTGGAGGCCGCGTGCGAGTAGTAATAGTGCGTGATAAGGGCGGAGAGCAACTCGCCGCGAAATCGTTTGGGGCTCGGCGAACACCCCAAGCGCGTCTCGCTCGCGTGCGCGCTCTCATAATCACTCACTCTACTCGCGGAACCTGTCCCTGCGAGGTCGCGGGAGGAAGCACTCGCATACATTCATAACACAACAAGCATAGTAAAGGAGCACCGGTATGATCAAAAAACTTTCATTGATTATTCACAAATGTACAGGGAGCTCGCCACGGCGAGTAGTCAAAAAAAGGAAAAAAAGAAAAAATACAAGGCTGTCAGCTGGCCTCGCCCCCTCCGCCGGACTGACCCTCCCGCGCCGCCCGAATGATCCTGGAGGCTCTTCCCGAACATTGCGTCCAGGCTATCTTCCTTCTCGCTGGGCGGCGTCGCCGGAAACAGACTCGGCATCAGGTCCCGAGCAGAGATCTCCCCGCATCCTTCCACCAGCACCCCGGAGTCCTTCATCATCGCGAGGGTGCACTCGGCGGTCTGGATTGAGTTGATCCGCAGTCTCTCGACGAGGTCGGCCTCGCCGAAGATGCGCGGGCTCTTGTAGGGGAGTGTGGGATCGATGTCGTGCGACGGGAAGAAGATCTCCGCCTGGCGACGAACCTCGCCGAGAAGGTGCTGGTTCTCCCCCTTCAACTTCGCGTTCGCGCCCTCCAGCTCTCCAAGGCGCGCGCGCAGGCGCCGTTCTCCTCCCCGAGCTCGGCATTGCGAGCCTGGAGCTCGCCAGCAGCGTCGGCATCCGCGGCCAGTTGCGCGCGCAGCCGGCTAACCTCCTCCCCCAGCTCAGTGTTGCGAGCCTGGAGCTCGCCCGCCGCCTTGGCATCCTGGAAAAAAGCCCATTTAGCGGCAGCAAAGCTTTCTAAGTAAAAGAGAGCGGTGCGTAACACTTACCAGCCCGCCCAGTCTGGGCGAGAAGACTATCCGCGATGCCGAGCCGCCTCGCCTGATCGGCGACCTGCTCCTTGGCGAGGTCGCGAGCCTGCTCGGCCTTTTCGAGCTGGTGGCTGATGGCGAAGCTGCGGCGCGCCAACATGTGGTGCAGCTCCAGAGTCCGCAGGTGGGACTGCAGACCCTCATGGCCGAGCTGCCGGAGGGTCGTCCTCTTGTAGGCCTCGGCATCCTCCCGGCCATAAAGGCCGAAGCCGAGGGCGTAGGCGTGACCGGTGGCGGGCTCGCGGTCGTGCCAGGACGGGTGCAGAGTGGAGACGGAGACTCGATGAGCGAGCTCGTCCCACTGCAGCATGGGCTCGCCCGCGGAATCCTTCCAGCGCCGCCGAAGTTGAAGAGGGGGTGCTGCTTCGGCGGCGCGCGCTCGCGGGCAGCCCTCTTCGCCGAAGGAGGAGGGGAGATCGCGGCCGAGGTAGAAGGCCCTTGCCGCCCTTTCGGCCCTTGCTGGTCGTCTCCTTCAGCGGGCTCTCCGGTGACGCGTCGGGAGGAGTCTCCGACGAGCTGATATACTTGGGGCTGGGTTGATGTTGTTGTTGCCCCCGCGGAGCCAGCAGGGCCCTCCGCATCTTTTTCATCTGACGGGGCCGGATGGCGGGTTCGACCCCGCGTCCTCAGATCGCCTCTTGCCGGAAGAGGGCTGCGAGAGGGCCGCCTCATCTCGGCAGGCTGCTGCCGCCGCCCTCTCTCGCGAGCAAGAGGGTCAGTATCGAGCCCCGGGTCCGCGAACGGCGGGTTCGCGGGGATTATTCGCTCCCCTGCAGAAAAACACTTGGAAAGGTTAGGATTCCAGATATGATGATGTGCCGAGCTCGGCGAGTAGGCGAGCTCGGCAAGATGAGGAGGGCATACCTTCGCCGGCAGAACCGGGGGGAGCGCGTCGAGGCCCCTCCGCAGGAAGGCGACCTCGAAATCTTTGTGGAGGAAGAATTTGTGGAGCTCGGCGTCGTTGCCGGACACGGCTGGCGGGCGGGCGTACACCTCCTCGCCTTTTTGTTGCGGCGAGTAGGGGATGTTGCCGAGATCGCCCTTGATGAAGGCGATCTTGGTCATCCAGGTATGGTGCTTGTTCGCGATCTCGCGAACTTTGATCAAGGAGCCGCCGAAGTAGGCGACCCCCCGTCGTCGCCTTATAGGAGAAGAGTTTCCTGAACACCGTCAGGTTGAACTCGATCCTCTCCCGCCGGAGGTAGCTCGCGAACGCCACCATCATGGCGATGGCGTTTGAGTTCAGCTGCGCGGGGACGGCCCCGTAGTATTTCAGGATCTGCCGAATCTCCGGCCACAAGGGAAGTCGCAGCCCCACCTCGAAGTGCGAGATGGGGAAGGCGAGCTCGTTCTCGTAAAATGTGTTATGGCCTCGCCCGGCCCCGGCCTGCGTGCCTCAAAGCCCGGCGGCACATACAGGGCTATGAATTCTGCGAGCTCCTCCTCGCTGGTGTGGCCGTCGAAGAAGCAGTAATCAGCGAAGTGTTGCGCGCATTTGGAGCGGCCGTCGGCGTCCGGGTTGGTCTTGCCCATGATCGCAGAGAAGAAGCGCAGCGCGAGCAGGGAAAGGAAAAAGCAAGGAAGGAAAGCAAAGCAATAAAGGCAGTACGGGGGTAGGTGAGGGGGGGCTATTTATAGGAAAAGGAATCTGAGGCAGGCTGTCACATCAGCGCAGCTCGCCGCCCCCAGCTCGCCACCCCAGCTCGCCACCCCAGCTCGCCGACTTGACGCATCCCAACTAAGGCTAAGTCAAACATTACGGCTTTTTATTTAAATAACATAATTAAGAATGTTCTAAGAGTTATTCATCACAGAAGGGGAAAGTTCAGAACAGAAAACGGGCGCGCAAGAGGGAGGGCACCGGGATGCGAGCGCCGTCGGCTCGGCAGGGAGCCCGCAGACTTACCTACCCCGGCCTCGCGACCCCCGCCCCCCAAGCTGCCGCGCGCGGAGAACTCGCGGATCCTCCCGAATTCCTTTGCGCAACCAAGAGACCGTCGTCTATCTCATCCAGGAGTCGGGAGGGAGACATCAACTCGCCAGCTCGGCCGAGGCGCACCTCCTCAGCAAGACGCGCGTAGTCGCGCTGCAGCGTCTCGTTGACCCCCTGCACCTCGCGCAGTCCGCACACCAGCTTCTTGAGGAGCTTGACCTCCCTCCTCATCAGCTCGCCTTGATCCACCTCCGGACCCAGGTAAGAGTCCAGCGAGCTCGGAGACGGGAGGGGAGAGTGGTGGGCTGCCCGCGAAGACTCCTCGGCAGCCGATTGACTGGGAAGAGCTGTAAAGGCAAATGTCAGCAGAGCAAAAGCTTGCGAAGCACAGGGTGAGCGAGGCTGACCTGAAGAGCTCGGCGGTTCAAAGGAGATGCGGGGAGGGACGAACCTCAGGTCCTTCCCGCGACCTGGGCCGCGACCCCCGGCGAGATGAGCTCGAAAGCCGGGGTGGGAATGGACCCCAGACCTTGCCCGGCGGCCGCGTCAGTTTGCCGAGGAGGGGAGCCCGTGGCGAAGTCGGCCTCTGCGAGCTCACAGGCAGGATCCCGAAGAGGAGCGGCGGATCCCGGGGATGGCTGTCCGGTGCCGAGATCGCGAAGTGGCGAGCGCGGCCTCACCTTGCGGTATGGAGACCCGCGGGCGGTGCCCTCGCCATCTGGTTGGCGTCCTGATCGTCGCAACTACAACGACCTCCCTGTCATTCTCTGGAATAGTTCGAGTAGAAGAGCCAGTCTCGCGGGCCAGGGTGGCCCTCAGGTCGTGGAAGATGGGCTCGGCCGCCTCGGGGAATGGCTTTGTCCTCTTGGAGCTCGGCTCGATAGAATCAAATTGGGGAACTTTCGCGGGGACCGCCGTCAGCGCGGCAACGCGAGCCGCGGAAGCCTGGCGAGCTCGGTCTATGCGCTCTTGAATCTCCTTGGGAAGGGGCATCTTGGCAAGGCAGCAGGGGGAATGGCAAGAGCCAGGTAGCAGAGCAGGTGCACATATATATAGCCGCAGGTGGCCCCCACCAGAAGATTCCCTCCAACTCGCCAGCCAGAGCTCGCCGCACACTTCGGGTTGGATGATTCTTTCCGAGCTTGTGCCAAGCTCGAAAAGAGCGGGGATTGTGTACAACCCCGTGTCCGGCGAGCAAGGTCACCAGGGGGCGAGCAGATCAGGCTGGGAGCAGCAGGCGAGCTCGGCAGCGGCAGGGGCGAGGCTGAGCTCGGCATCCGTCGGCCAGAGATCGTCGATCGGCGACCCCGAGCTGGCATTCGCCGAGCGGGCTGCAACTCGCGCCCTCGCAGTGGAGTTCGGCAGCAGCGTGCGAGCAGAGCACGCCGAGGTGGCCAGAGCTCCCAGCTCGCCCGGGTGTCAGAGGTGCCTTTTACTGTTTTACCCCTGCTGGTCTGCCCATAGCCCTTCAGAACAGCGGAGTTTGGCTGTTGGCAGACCCAACTGGGGGTTTTTTGGTAATTTCAGGTCAGTTATTTTGGTTATTGGCAGTCCGATTTCAAAAGCTATAAATAGGACCCAAGGGGTACCCCAGAAAGCAGGTTCTCCCTGTGCTCTTCTCCCCAAATCTTTAAGTGCTTTCTGAGGGTACCTTAGCTCGGCTTCAGGCTAAGGAGGGAAGCGCTTGAGTGTTTCGCTCTGAGAAGCTCCGGTTTGTGGTGGACCTCCCTGCCGAGCCCTTGGTCTGTTTCTCCTGCTTTCGTCGTTTTTCTTGCAGGAACAAAGTAGGCGCGAGACACCCCCCCTTCCCCAAGGGCGAGCTCCACAGGAAGCCGGGTTTCGGTTTCAATAGGGGCATAAGAACCTAACACCTCAGGTTCAAATCTTCTGGAAGAGCCCCGTCAACCATGGACCTACAAGGAGTTGCTATCTCTAAACGCCCCTTTAAATGGAGTAAGGAGCAGCGCGCAGGAACCGAATTGCCACATCCTTCAAAAATCAACTTCCTCTTTGATCACATCCCAAAGGAACGACATAGAATGCTCTGTGTCAATATAAAGGCTACACAGCAGCAGAGCTTCTCTTCCACGAATAAAGAGATGTCGAAGAGAGGTTCACTAGTTCGTGAGGCTCAGTAAATCCCAACATCGTCGTAAACTCCCGCTTGCTCCCTTTCACCCTGTAACATCGATCAAGAAGGGCCCTCCATAGTTTTGGCCACTCTTAACAGTTCTGGACGTATCCTAATATTGTATCCCGTGGAGTCTGTCTATCTGACTCTCGAACACCAACCAAGTCTTGTTGTTGTGCACTTCAATACGACCCCCAGGTATCATCACAAACCTCACACCTGTCTTTGAAGAGATCTAACGAGAATCTCAAACCGTGCTCCTGGAAGAAAGCTATGAGACCCATGATGCACGTCATGGCAAGAGGAGTGAATTACAACGCCAAAACTCCGCAATGCTTCAAAATATCTATAACTTCATCACATCGCGACAACTGGAGCCCGACCCTCAGCGACGACTCTCGCAGCGTCATCCATCTCACTGGCAGATTCTGCACCCGCTGCTCGACATTCAGAATTGAGACCTCAAGATTGGAGGGAATGTTGTAGCATCCCCTCCATGAGGCAACTTGCTTCGCAGTGAGGGAGGAACACATTTGCATCGGCCGATCTTGGAGACACGCCTAGGAAACTGAGCAACAAAAGAAGATAAATCAGAAAGTAAGAAAAGGAAGACTCGAAGCACCATCAAATCCCGCGTAGGGAAGGAAAAAGAAGGAAAAGCACACAAACTCTCCGCCCGTCAAGACAAGAGAAACATGCACAAGAAGGGACGGAGCCAAAAACTTTTTTTAGGGGGGTACAAATTTTAATTCAATGCAATGAATAGTTGTTGTCAATCAGGTTCTATAATCCCTTTTGTTTTGATCTGTTTGTCTTTTGAAAACTAACTACAAGCATCCTAATTTCTTATGAACTCACTTAATTATACCAATATGCAATAATAATCTTATAACCATAAACAATGTAATGGGAAATGTTTAAGTGTGAAATGATTCCTGAAAGTCATGACTATTTATAAATCTAAAATATGAAATAGTGAGAATTCTTTAATTTGAATATCCCAGTAGTTTTGGCAAAGTTTCATTCAAAACTCTTGAAATTCATTGAAACTTAAGTGAAATTCCTCATTATGACATATATAATGTATATAAATTTAATGAAGTGATTTGGTAAAAAAATACACTAGAAAGTCACAAACCTGATAACAAAATAGAAAATTACAAATCTGGTAACAAACTTGAAAATCAATAAAATATAGAATGTCATAACATCAAGGATGAAGAAAGGAAAAAAGAGACCTGGATCAGCAGTCAACATTTGATAATGGAGGCGGTAAGAAGCGGGGCTGCTACAAAGGGGATCTCGTGCGTGTGTGAAGAAGAAGGAGAAGTAAGTCTTAATGAAGAGGGCAGGGATGGTTGTAATCGGGAGAGTGGAGACGGGAGACGGAAGTGAATGAATCGAACAGGAGCAGCAACTGACCCGATTTTTTTCCTTAATATATTACTAAAAAAACTAAATGAATTTTTAAATTTTTAGGGGGGGGGGCACGTGCCCCCTGGACCTTACTTAAATCCGTCCATGTGCACAAGCGCGAAGCCATGATCATCGCCCATACAAATGCATAACACGCGGGAACAGTTCCGCATGGGAAGTGCGCTCGAGAGAACCATGCATGCACACGAACAGGGCTTGCGGGCGCATCCATCAGGCGCGCACAGTAAGCATGGGTGCTCCCCACGTGCGAGCGTAGAGGAATCCCACATACGTGCATGGCAGCATCCCGCGTGCGCATTATGCGCATTTACGTGACACGCCCACACGCATACACGGGTGTGCCCTGTGCAATCCCATGTGGCATGCGCGGGTGTATACCATACACATGACATGCACGAGCACTCCCCGTAGTTGTCGTGTGCGTGGGAGTAACCCCCGTGTGCAGCGCGGGCACCCCCAGCGCACACGGGCACACTCACATCCTGTATTAAACACATGGGCGTGCCCCATCCCGCACTGTGTAAAGGTGCGCCCCACAGGCCAGGCACGGATGCACCCCGCGCACTACATGCAGGTGCCCACTGTGCATTGCTCACCCCTACAGGTGTATCCCCACGTGCGACATCAACACATGCGGATTCACGCCCCGTACGTGCACAAGCGTAATCACTCTTGGGCGACCCCTTCCATCCTTACTGTATGTCATACATTTTTGGCTTCGACCGTATCTTTCCGTACAACTTCATCCACTCCTGCCATGAGAATCAAAAAATTCGTCTAAAGTTAAAAGCCCCCACACTCCGCTCACTCCGGCTCTTGTCTTCGGGGATTTGGAGGGAAAATGATGGGTTGGCCCCAATTTATAGACATACTAGGATGCAAATAGTCGAGTTTCCCTCTCTCCCCACCCACATGGTGGGAAGTTACACACACAACCATAGTGCGCATGATCTGCGCACTTGATCTATGCAATAATTGTCACACACGGCATCCCAATCATCGCGCGGGATCCCGTGTGCTGACCCTTCCACCGCCACCGGGCAGCCCAGGCCAACCTAACGAGGCTGACCACCCCCTTCTACTTTCCAGGAGTGGGCAATCTCGGTCACGGCCAACCCCACAAGGGTTGGCCGCCCCCTTTGTCTACCTGAACATGGGCGGCCTCGGTCGCGGCCAGCCCCGAAAGGGCTGGTAGTCCCCTCTCGCCGCCCTCCACTCACCACTTGGTCTTGGTGGCTTCGGCCACAGCCGGCCGCCCCCTCCCTTTTGGACGCCCACACGCAGGCAGCCTCGGCCGCGGTCGGCCCTCTAGCTCTACACAGCCATAATTTGGTACTATCACCGTGGCAGAGCTGTTGTTGCTACCTGCACCCCTCAGTTTGCCTCTTATTGTGACTCTTCAGCTATCAACATCGAGATTTGGAAGTGTCGCACAAGATGCCTTCGCAGATGCATGATGAAGCGCCTTCACGCGGCACTCCAGAGAGCCGGTCTGGCTCTAAGGGAAAATGTGTAGAGGTGATGCCTCGCGCGGAGCATGGCGGGTCCAGCAGTGGTCATCGCTATGAATGTTCGTGAGATTGCACCCACGATCACACCAAAGATTTCCACCATGACCAGTTTTGAGATGTCCGCCAATGGCACGAGGAAAGGTCTCGACAGCATTCCCCTCATTGTATAAGGCATAGCCTGCAGCCTCATCGGGTGAGGATCTTCTCATGTGTACTTCTAGCAAGGTAATCTGTTGGGTCCATTGATCTCAATGTCCCAGATTGGTAAGAAGTCAAGCAAGTTAATGGTATACACATAGTTGTATTTGATGTCTGTTTAAGTTTATGCATGTAGGTTGGTCTATGTCATATTGATTGGACAGGTGGTCCAAGTGACATTGACATGTGGACTCAAAGAAGCTGATTGAAGGGACAGAAAAATGACTAAGTCCATAGGCGTCGAGTGAAGCCAGTTCACTCAACATCATATAACTAATAGTGCTGAGTGAAGTCAGGACAGTCAAAGCCCAGTAAGTTATAGCACAGAAAAATTACTAAGTCCACGGGCGTTAAGTGAAGCCAATTCACTCAATGCCATATAGCTAACATCACTGAGAGAGGGCAGACAGTCAAAGATTTAAGTGTTGGCAATACAAAAAAAGTGGCTAAGTCCACAAGCGTTGAGTGAAGTCAACTCACTCAATGTCATATAACCAAAAGCATTGAATCAAGCTGCTTTAGTTAAAGCCACAACAAATCTGTCAAAGGAAAATGACTAAGTCCAGAAGCGTTGAGTGAAGCTTATTCACTTAACACCATGTTGTTTCTGTTAAAGCCAAAGGAAAAGGAGACAAAAAATTGACTAAGTCCAGAAGCATTGAGTGAAGCCAGTTCACTCAATTCCAAGATCAAAAGCTTTGAGTCAACATAATGCAGTCAGCCTAAGAGGATATAGAGAAATCGACCAAGTTCAGAAGCATGGAGTGAAGCCAGTTCACTCAATGCACTCAATGTCATATTTCATAGGCAAAGGCAGAAAGCGTTGAGTGAGGCCAGCTCACTTAACGCCTTCAGACAGAAGGAGATTAGCTAAGTATAAAAGCGTTAAGTGAAGCTTATTCACATAATGCTCTTAACGCTTTCAGACAGAAGGATGCAGAATGTTGACTAAGTTCAAAAGCGTTGAGTGAGGCCAGCTCACTCAATGCCTTCAGACAGAAGGAGATTTGGCTAAGTATAGAGGCGTTGAGTGAATCCAGTTCACTCAACACTCTCAACGCCAAGAAGAGCAAAAGCGACCAAGTGTAAAAGCGTTGAGTGATGAAACTTCACTCAACGCTCTCAACGCCAAGGATATAGAAAGAGCTAAAGGATAGGCTAAGGCAAAAGGCGTTGAGTGAAGCTCAATCACTCAATGCTCTTAATGCCTGGAGTGATTTTGTGAAATTAGCTAAGTCCATAACTGATGACGTCGGCAAAGTCAACAAGAGTCAGCAAAATTCTAAATGATCATGGAAGAGCTAAAACTCATCACTAACGTCGTGTTAGTCTCATTCTGCAAAACTAAGGATATAATCAGCTGCTAAAGTAGTAACATGTGTCAATCACCTCGTTAGATGATGGGATTATAAATAGAAGATGATATCTGGATCAAAATAAGTTTCCGGGGGATAATTCATTACAAAAAGTTATGTGGAATTTCGTTTTCTTCCCCTGCCATTATTGTAGAGACAAGAGCTTCAATTCAACAAATCTGAAGGATTTTTGAGTTAGGTGCGACGTTCAACATCTGCTATAGCATAATCAGAGGATTTCTCTGAGGAAGAGAATCAGTTTAGGTTAGCCCTAGCTAAAATTGCTTCAAGATCCAAGTCGAGCCGAATTTGAAGATTAATCTCTGGATCTGTGAAGAAGAGGTAGAGCAATCTGTGTTCTGCAAAACAGGTTAGTTGATTGAAGATCTTTCTTCTCTCTCCTTCATCAACAGAATCATAATCAAGATTCCGAGTTACTTCCAGGACAAGCAACAGATTCTTGCAAATTGTTATTCTTGTTGGTGAGAAGAAGAAAGAGCTGAGATTCTCTCAGCTCAGGAAGCAATTGATTCGGAGATTAATTTCTCTTGAGTCAAATCAACATTACTATTCAATTTCTGTAGGATCTATTTAAGATCTGTATTGTAAACTTAAATTATAAAGGCTGAGTGGTAGGATCCAGTCTTGGATCTATGTGTGATAGGGCTATTTTCTCATCTTGTGTTGTAGGGCATTTGTTCCTGTGATAGGTGATCAGGTGATTACTAAGTGGTTGGGTTGTGAGCTTGTGTTGTAAGTCTCTGTGGAGACTATGTGATCCTGTGGATCGTGTTGTAATCTCTGAGGAGCCAAGGTATTGGAGAAGTGACTTGTCTAATATTCTGTTAGAAAGGCAAGAGGGATAGTGGATGTACCCATACACTGGGGAACCACTATAAAAATCTGGTGTGATTTGTGTGAATTTTTTGAAAGCTAAATTAATCACTCACAACAAAGCCTAACTCAGTTAAAGGCATAAAGAACTTAAAGAGAGATCATAAAGATCTTAATAACATATTCACCCCCTCCCCCCTTCTAGGTGATTAGCTATCATTGAATTCAAAGACTTTCAAGTGGTATCAGAGGGAGGTTACTCAAGAAAGGCTTATTAGTCTTTGTAGATCTCCAAGGGTAGCCGAGAAAAGATAAGTATGAGTTCAGGAGAGAACCATAAGAAACTAGGTTCTATGAAGCTTCCTCTATGTAGGAAAGAAAATTTTGGAATCTGAAAAGAAAGGGTCAGATTGTTTTTGGAAGCATCAAACCCTAAGATTTATGTTACAGTACAAGAAGGACCATTCATTCCCGTGAAGGTGTCTGTTCTTGATGCAAATGTCAAGACTCCTAAGAGTTATGCAAAAATGACTAAAGATGAAATCATCTTGGCATCAATGGATAAGAGGGCACAGAATATTATAGTTAGTGTTATAGATGACTCTACTTTCAAAACCTGGTGTACTACAAAACCTCAAAGGAAATGTTGGACACTCTAGTGATATATATGGAGGGTACTGAAGAAGTTAGAGATGATAGGAAGTCTATGCTGAATCAAGAGTATGAGGCTTTCAGACAGATCAAGGAGGAGACCATAGCTAGCTGCCATGAAAGGTTCTTCGGAACTGTTAATGAGCTAAGTACTTATGACAAGGTATTTAACAACTATGAACTTAATGATAAGTTCCTAAGGTCTCTTACTAGAGACTGAGACACTAAGATATGTGTCATTAGAGAAGTGGCAAAGCTGGCAGATACTCCACCATCCACACTTTTTGGTAAGCTGATGTCATATGAAATGCAGATGACTGCAAGAAAGGAGGAAGAGAAAACTAGCAAATCTCGGGCCAAAGAATCAACTGTGGCCTTCAAGGCAGATAGTTCCAAGAGGAGCAAAGAGAAGAATCCTTCTCTCCCAAGAAAGCCAGCTGAGTCTAATGATTCAGATCAAGATACATTAGAATGTAATATGTCTAATGAGGAATTTGCTGCTTTCTCAAGGCATTTCATGAAGCTGATGAAGAGGAAGGGGTGGAGGAGTAGACCTTCCTCCTCCTTACAAAACAAGGAGGATTACTACAAAACCATGAAGAAAACTTCCAAGGAAGGCAGGTATGACTCAAAACCTAATAAACATGTTACTAATAAGATTATCTGTTTTTGCTGCAGCAAGTCAGGGCATGTTGTGGCTGAATGTCCTGTGAAGAAGAAGGAGACAGATGAGAAACATCACCACCATAAGAAGGGCAAGAAGGAGAAAACGTTCATTGCTAAGGAGAAAAGCTGGACTGACTCATTCTCCTCAGGGTCAGATGATGAAGATGAAGCCTACATTGGGCTGATGGCTAGATTAGATGAGGAATCTTGACAGGATCAGTCTGGACCATATAATGTACACTCTTCATTCAGTTCTTCATTTAAGTCAAGTTATAAGACTGGTCCAGGTTCATAAGCATTTTCATCTAAGGATGAAGATGATTCTGAATCTGAGGATGACATCAATAAAGTGATTGATAAATATGGTGAACTTTTGGATGCATTTAAAAGGAGTAAGCAACTATCTAAAAAGCAGGCTCAAGAGATTGCATCCCTACAGCTTGTTGCTTCCCAGTATTCTGAGTCAGCAACCCTGCTGGAACAGAAAATCAGGGAAGTCAGCCATCTGAAAACTATCACTTACATGCAGATAGGCACCATAAAATACAAGAATGCCCTTATTAGGGATCTAAAAGAAAGTCTCCAAAGGGAGAAGAGGATTGTGGCTAGTTTTTCTAAGCCCAATTCTGTGTTGCCTATTATTGACTCCTTATCCTATCAAAGAAACAAAAAAAGGAGTAGGATTCAAGGGAAACACTAGAGCTGCCCCTTTCAAAGGAAAGGGAAAGCTCCAGCTCAACCACCCATTGCCTTTAAAAGGGTAATAGTCCCTACTAACAGGTATGACCAGGACTCCATGTATGGTCACTGGAAGAATGCGAATTCTTCCTGGAAGGATACTAGTGTTTCTTCCAATGTAAGGAGAAGAGGAATGAGGATGAGTGCCTTCAAGGATGCTCATGAAGAAATACAAATGGCCCATCCTGGACCATTTGTCTTTGGTGTTCCAGCTCCCACTCTTAATAATGGGACAGTGGCCAAACTTCAGACTCAACCAGCAAAGACTCATACTAAAGGTCAGTCTTATAGCAAGCCTGATTTGGGTGTTTCTGATGCTATCAGGAGCATGATTTCTGCAAAGAAAACTGTTACTAATGACACTAAAAAAACTAATAACTAAAGCTACTGAAAGACTTTTTTCAATCAGATAATTACTGAAAGAAATCTGAAGAAGACTATTGTTGTTCCTTCTGAAAATGTTATTGTTGTTGTTAACACATTCATTAGACCAGCTCAGAAAAGAAGGTATAACTTTCATGAGTGTTAGTGATGTGGCAAGATAGACCATTTTGTCATTGATTGCTGGCATAACCCTAGTGTGTCCAAAGCTAAAGCCAGTCTATCAGTTTGAAAAAACTGCTGATAAACATGTTCATTTTAAGACTAACATGCACCAAGGACCCAATATATGTTGGGGTCCTAAGGTAAAGTAATTATGTTTTGCAGGTTAGTCTAAGTGTCCATACCCCAATATGGTATTTGGACAGTGGTTGTTCCAGCCACATGACTGGAACAAAGTGCAATCTGAAGGAGTTCACTCTAGTAAAGGATGGACCCAAGGTGATTTTGGTGGATCCGACAAAGGGATTACCAGAGGTAATGGTAAGATCTCAAATGTCTTAGTCACTTTCACAAAAGTGGCTTATGTGGAAGGGTTGCAACACAACCTTATAAGCATAAGGCAGCTTTCGCGAAAACGGAAGGAGCGACAGATGCGCTTGTTTCGACCGATGATTTCCGGTGATCCGGCGGTTGGATTCGTCAATAAATCAAATATTTGGAAAGCTCTTGGTGAGAGCTACCCGATCGTGGTAAGTTTTCACGGATTCCTTGATTTTTATACGTTAGGGTTAGCGATATTGACCCCTTTTCCCCTCCAAAATTTTCAAAAAATGTTGCTAGGGCCTTTGCACGACCGACCTTTATCGCGGTGCGAGCAGACGGCGTTTCATCGAAGGTTTAAGGCAAGTGAATTCTTCCCCCTTGCATATCTGTTTCTTACTTGATTTCTACTTTCTTTCCTCCTCCCATAGAGAGTAGGGGTAGTACAAGATGAGCCCTAGAAGAATCCCTAAAATAGAGAGATTTTCGGCCGGGTATTCGTCGGGTGCAGGTAAACTTGCCTAAGTAGTTTTCGTCGAATATCAGCATGAGAGTTGGAAGCTGGGTGAGCAATCATCGGGTTTAGCCATGTAGTTTTCGTTAGGTATAGAATAGTAGGGTTCAACGGGTTTCTGCTAGAAATCATCAGGTTAGGTAAGTTAAATTCATCGTGTATCGGGTTAGAGCTCGGCAAGTAAAAGTTAGGAATCCGTTAAGGACGATTCGTCGAGTATCGACGATAGGAATTCATCGAGTATCGTTAGCAAATCGCCGGGTTTGGGTTGGTTAGTTAATTGTTTTTTGGCGTGTATCACTGGGTGGTTCGTCGAGTATACACGACGAATCGAGTCGATTCGTCGAGTATCATCAGGTGAAGTATTGTCGCCAAGTCCTTTTTCGCTGATTCGTTGAGTATCATTATGTTTGTCGAGTATACTCGACGATTTATAACTGGACTTGGTGATTTTTCGCCATTTTTGTCCGATTCGGCGAGTTTGGTCCTTTGGGGTTACTTTTGGGTATTTTGTCCTGTTTGTCTTGGGAAGTGTTTGGTCTTGGTATTTGGTTTTACGTGATTTGGTTGCGGTTTATTTTGTATTAAAGGTATATTTGGTATGGCCATGGTTGGATGTGGATATTTAACCCTGGTGGGTTTGTGACTGTTGGTGTCTTGGGTAGGTTCCCACCACCACAGGTACCGGTTTTCCCGGTATTATGTGTTTTAAGGTATAAGACCACCTTTTTTGGATCCTTGCAAGATTTGTGACTGTTGGTGTCTTGGGTAGGTTCCCACCACTGCAGGTGCCATTTTTCCCCGGTGGGTTTGTTTAAATTTGTGATTGTTGGTGTGTTGGGTAGGTTCCCACCACTGCAGGTGTCGGTTTTCCCCGGTGTTTTTACTTATAAAGTTATGAGCATACTATTTCCTGATACTTATACTTACTTATGTACACGTTTTTTAAGGCATAGTTCTTTATCGCACTTGGTGCAAATTTTCCTACTCTTGAAGTCGGTAAGTTAGCTTTTACCCTTATTTTATTTCTCATTCAGCTGAGGTTGTCAGCTTTTCCTTATAGTAGGGTTTTATAAACCCCCTTTTGTTTTTTACTTAATTGCTATCAAATTGATTCCTTTTGCCACTTGTATTTTCTTGCTGAAGTGTTCTTCTTTTGAATGTCTCGGGTTTCATGACAGTAGCGGTTGAGCGGCTAGGTTTGGGAGTTTGCTAGTGGACTGCTTGTTGCAGAGGTTTTCCTCACCCTTGTGAGGTAGTTCTTGGTTGTTTCCTTATTATTACAGACATACATACCTTCAGTGGGTTCGTGTCAGGTTGTTGACGCCCATTGATGGTTTTCTTTTAAATGTTAAGTATTTTGCTAAGCTGTTAAGTTTACCTCTTGTGGTTGTTTTTACTTGCTCTCTGGGAAGGTTTTATGCTAGGTTGCATATTAGATATAACTTATGAAAGCGGTAATACTAGTATTTCATGCATGCCATCTTTTTAAAACTAAAATACTATTTTATAGCTAACATAAAGACCTTTTTATACTTACAATAAATTTAGAGTCTTGCATGTCGCGGGTTGTCCTTCGGGGATGTTTATGCTCGTGTAGGATGTTAAATCAACATAATCAAAGTATTTCTGCAGCATATATAACTTTTTTCTAGTGGACTAGTTGATCCACTGAGCCGAGGGATACGACCTCCTTAACTTAAAACTAAATTTCTTTCATAATAACTTATGAATTTCTTATGAAACGTAGAGTTGGAGTTTGCCTGAGAGTCCGCAATTATCCCCTGCATGGCGTGGCATCACGGCGCGTGTTTTCTCCTTACTCAGATACATATTTTAAATGCGGATAAACGCAGGTTGTGAATACTCGCGAGTATAAAGCCCATCATCTCCCAGGAGGGAGGATCCACTTTTGTGATGAAGTACTAGTAGCCCTAGTTCCTGAAGGCTTCAAAGTGCCCATCCTGAACTACTAGTCCGGCAGAGATGACCCGATCAGGCATCTCCAATGGTTTGAGGATGTGAGGTATATCTGTAATATGACTAATGCATTCAAATACAGGTTCTTCTCCATCACCTTCGCAGTAAATGCGAGAGACTTGTTCCACCAGCTGTTCAGAGGTTCCATCTACCACTTCGAAGACCTGCATTGGGGCCTGATGGCGAGGTTCGGGATATTTAAGAAAGAGGAAGAAGGAGGCCATCATCTCTTAACATCATGCAAGGGCAATACGAGAGTCTTGGCTACTATATTGATCGTTTATAAGAGGAAGTTTTTGAAGTCGAGGACGTGGATGGCTTCACCTTGTAGTTGGCCCTAAAATTTAGCCTAAAGCAGGGTGTCTTTAGCCTGGAAATCAGATCTAAGCCCCCAAGATCCTTCGAGGAGATGATTGAAAGGAAAATAAGTTCGTGCAGGGGGGAGAAGAAACTTGACTTCCTAGCAAGACTGGATGGGGAGAACCTGGGAGGCAGGAAAGAGGAGGACCTTCGGGAGTGAGAGACAAAGTAGTGTCGGAGAGGCAGGAAGAGCGAAAGAGATAAGAGCCAGGGAGAAGGGAAGATCCCAAGATGTGGAGGAGTATAGGAGGCGGGAGAGGCCTCACATGCAAGAGGAGAGGAGTCCCCTAACGGCTCTGGAAAGAAGGGAGGAGGCACGAATATTCCAGTATCCTGTGAACCATCCACAGTGGAGACCACCAGGAAGACCCCATTGTCTGAACCGGGAGAGGAGGAACGACAACCAGCCAGAGAGGAGGCAATGACCATTGCCCTATAAGAGAATAGGTATCGCAAGAGGATCCGGCCGGTGAGGAACCAGACAGAAGAGATTCCTCTTTACTGCGATCTGCACGAGTAGAGTGACATGGAACCATGACTTGCCCCGACTCTTAGGAAGTAAGGAGGAGGCTAGAAGTAAGGAGGAGGCTAGAAGCAAGGGCGGCGGTGAGGGAGCAGCCGAGGTAAGAGGCCCCAGTAGGATCGGTAGCATTCCAAGCTCTAGGAGGGAGGAGAGGAATGAGGATCGGGTCAACCAAGGAATTCGCGGGGAGGTGATCCAGGGCTTAATAGGAGGGCAGGTAGGAGTAATTAATGGAGGGGTTGGGCTTGGAGCTTCCTATAAGGGAAGTCTCTATGAGATTTATCGCAAGAGCATCACCTCGTCCTCTCAATCGCCATCGCCGCTGGAGGCGATCACGTTTTCCAAGGAGGACATATTAGCGAATGAGAATCCCTTTCATGATGCCCTGTCATCCAAGCCGCCATCGAGGACTTCACCGTTGACAGAATCCTAGCGGACAAAGGGAGCTCGGTGAATGTCATCTTCAAGAGGACATTCATCGGGCTTGCAAGTAGAGGTGTCCAGGGTCCTAGCTGCTGACAGACCTCTCTTTGGCTTCTCCGGAGAGAAGGAGGTGGAGAGAGGATCAGATCTTCTGGTGACCCTTGGTGGCACCTCGATCCGATGCAGGTTCGTCATCATGGATGTGCCAAGCTGCTACAGCGCGATCTTCAGAAGAGCCCTCATCAACTACTTTAAGGAAGTCCCATCATCATATCATCACTACCTGAAGTACTATAGAGGCGATGTACAAGTAAGGGTCTAAGGAGATCCTAAGGCCGCTAGGGAGTGTTAATAGTACCGTAAGTACCATCAGCTGGATGGGGATGCAGAATGGCTGGAGAAGATCCTGGAAAGGGAGGACGAGCTAAGAATTATGGAGGAGCTGGAGGAAATAGAGGTGATCTTCGAGGGAGGAGAGCCTAGGCTGCTGAAGATTGGAGGATCCCTGACGCTAGATGGGAAGGTAGAGATGGTGGCATGTGTGCAAGAAAATGTAGACAACTTTGTTTGGAGTGTTGCAGAGATGTCAGGGATTGATGTAGAGGATGTCTGTCATCGCCTCAAGCTGGATTCAAAGGTTGCCCCCAACCATCAGAGGCAGAGGAAGAGCACTGTTGTATTAGCTAAACCAATCGGGAGGAGGTGAAAAAGATGTTGGAGGCAGGTTTTGTTTCAGAGATCCAGTATCCAGGGGGGTCTCTAATATTGTAATGGTTAAGAAGGTCGGAGGGGGCTGGAGGCTATGTATTGATTTTTTTCATGTTGAATAAAGCTTGCCTAAAGGATTGTTACCCCTTGCCTCGAATCGACACGCTAGTTGATTCAGCCGTCAGTTCTTCTTGTGATGAGTTTCCTTGATGATTTTTCAGGATATCACCAGATCCAGATGCATCTCACTAACTGTAATGATCTCTCCTTTATCATCAGCGACAAATACTATAGCTACAGGACGATGCCCTTCGGGCTACAGAACGCATGCGCCACCTACCAAAGAATGACGGACTAACTCTTTAAGGAACAAAGGGGCAGAATCTGGAAGTGTACATAGATAACCTCCTAGTCAAGAGCAGGAGCATCACGGAGCACATTAAGGATCAGGTGGAGACCTTCGGGACTCTGTGAAAATACAAGATGCGGCTCAACCCGACAAACTGCATCTTCGGTGCAGGAAGGGTAAGTTCTTAGGTAACCTCCTCACTTCCAGAGGGGTGGAGCCTAATCCCAATAATGTAAGAGCCATCCTAGAGATGACATCCCCAAAGAATTCAAAGGAATTCCAGAGATTGACTGGAGGCTGGCGGTTCTTACCGCTTCCTATCCAAGGCAGGAGACAAGTTGTTGAAGCCATGAAAATTCCCAACCTCGAATTCGGACTAAAGCCGCCTAAGGTTACCGACACAGAGGTTAGATCAGACGGCTAGGGTGACTAGGATGAAGAATCAGGTCAAACAGGACCCCATATGTTGCGGCAGGAAGGACTCACCACGTATCCGGATGCTCAAAAGGAGCAGCCCCTTCTCAACCAAAAATGGCCGAACTGGATATGAGGAGAGACTAGCTGGTGACAAAATCGCAAGGTCGCAACTTGATCTCTAAGGAAGAGGAATCCAAAGACCTGGCTAGTATCTTAAAAGTGAAGCTCGCGAGTATCCTGCAGCGGATTTCAAGTGTCTCACCTCGTACCCCTGTGGTCCTATTTATAGGCAAATCCAAGGAGAGGGATCATATTTATACCTCACCCCCTGGCGACTAGGCGACTTCCAGAGGAACTCCCACGGGCTGGGCGAGTATCTCGCCTAGTCGCCTACCTGGCGAGTATGCGAGGGGAGCTCGCTTATGCTCGCCTATGCCTTCCGCGATCTTGTATGCTGACTTTGACTCCTGTCTTGATTTGTTGACCTTGACTTCTGCTAACCTAGCTGTGGTAGGATCTATCCTCGACGAACACGGGTTGTACATAATCCCTGCTCTTTCTGAGCGACATAGGAGCTCAGAAAGAATCATCCAACACTTATTCGGTGAGCTGCTAGCCTGCCGAGTATCAAACCTACTCGCAACTGACGACTGACTGCCGATCTCTATAAATAGGGGGGCCTGGCTCTTCAAACGGGTCGCCAGAGCTCGCGGGGTCGCCAGAGCTCGCGTACAATATCAGATGTCAAGAAACTTCTTCAAGACATCCTTGCCATGCTAACTGGCATTCTTGGCATTGCTAAGACTAAAAGGTCACGCGACGAAGACGCCGTCGCCAACTTACCCCCCCCCCCCCCCCCCCCCCCCAAGAAGAATAAGACCAGAAACCCTCTAACGCGGTTGACTCGCTGCCACATCCTTCACAAGTCGCGGCTTCTACCAGCAATCCCGCGCGTACTGCCAGCACTCTGAGGTTGCTCAGCGATCTCGGGCTTGACGACATCCCCAATATAGTCGCCCCTGACGCGAGCCTCCTCGGCTCGCTGGCCATCCCGAAATTCGCCACAACTTCGGCGCCGCAGCAGGTCGAAGTCGTCTCCCTATCAGGTCTCCATGTTGCCGAGATACTCTTTTCTGTTTTGTTTGACCGTTGAATCTTCTTGCTGACTTTATTTCTCTACTCGCAGATTACACACCGGGGGCGCTGACGCAGTTCTGAATGTCGCCCCGCTGAACTCCGCGTCGTTGCTCGCCCTCTCCCCCGAGAGACCAGTCAAGACCGCGCACATGGTCCGGATTCATGTTGGTGCCAAGAGGACACCTGAGGCCTCGGTTCTTGCGGCGAGCAAAGAACCGTCGCTGAAGGATCTTCCGCCAAAGAAGGTGGTATCAGCGAGCAAGGAGATGTCGATGAAGGATCCTTCGCCAAAGAAAGTGGCGCCGACAAGCAAGGAGACGTCGATGATGGATCCTTCGCCAAAGAAAGTGGCGTCGGCGAGCAAGGCCCCACCCGCCCCTGTGTGAGATCCTGCGCTGTCGGCGGTGAGTTCTGCGCTGCCGCCGCTGCCTCCTCCGAATGTCGCTGCCATCCCGGCGGGGTAACTGTATCTTTTCTACTGCCGCCGTCTCTCGTCGCGCCTCCACAAGTCACTACGACGCGACTTCCTCCTCCGCCTCCTCCGCTGAAGACTCCACCTCAGCACGCGAGTTCATCGCAGCCCCCGCCTTCATCATCCCAGCCTATGGTCGGGAAGCCGATCAAGCCGCGACCAAGCTACTTCCCGTCGAGAGTGGGAGATCCCAGTCATGGAGGTTGCGGGCAGGGCAAGGCGGCCGAGCACGCTGGTGGGCCATCTTCTGACCGGCGATATACTCCAACTCGTGGCACTTCTCCTCGCCGATCTAGATCTCCTCGTCGTGGTAAATGCCTTCACAGGTGCTGCTTTTGGTGACTAAGTACCCTATTCCTAACCTGGCGACTTTATTGTTCTGACAGATCGCCCGGCGACTCCTGGGGCAGCCTTCATCGACGCCACCGGGTTGTCGGGTAGCGAGTATCGTCACGCCATTGCTCGTGCCTACCTGGAGCTGGAGAGCAAGTTTGACCAGCTGGCGATCTGCGAACCCCATCAGCGGATATCATCTCTGGAAGTGCGGGTGGCGAAGATTGAAGAGCTCTAGAGTACTCTGGAGAGCTATGAAGCCCGCTTCCACATGGTGAAGGAGAATGATCGCCAGCTGGCGATCAACAATCATCGCCTCCAGCTTGTCCTCGACGAGTTGGCCGACATCCGCGCGACTATGGGCTCCGTTGGACGGCTTATGAAGATGGAGGAGCAACTGCGGCTTGGCAACGATGCGATGTCACTGGCGACGGAGCACTATCAGCGGGCGCGCGAGATGGGCTGGGCTGGGCGACATCCTCACCCTCCGGAGAGACCTCCTAGAACTTAGATTTCTTTTCTTTTATTTGAAGCTCGCTTCATGCGACTTGTAATGAAAGATCATTTGTCATTATAATAAGCGAGTTTGTATCTCGCGCTTTATTCACTTCTGCTTTCTTCTTGTCGATGTTTTTTGCGATATCCTATTTTGTGCTTGCCGAGTTTATTATGCAGGTTCCTGATCAGCGTCGCGACTTTGCTAAAGTGGATGTCGAGATCCATCCGCTCGCCCAGATGGAGACTTAGGACAATACTCGCCAGGGCAGGGATATACCCCCCCCCCCCTTGCCTTCTCCTATAAATAGAGGGGGTAGGTAGGACATAAGTACGATGTTGCGCTTTCCAATCTCTAGCTCGCGAGTATCTTCTCTGCTCGTGCGCTTTAATCTTTTCCTTCTCTCGCCCTCCTTTCCTCTTTCAGCTCGCCAATCTCGCAGAAATGGTAGGAGACGACGCCAGTGCTCGCCGACAAGCCCATGTCGTCAACTTCGCTGATGCGGCATTCAAGAAGTCGATATCAACTGAGCGAGATCTGGAGAACTGCAGGGAGTGGCTTTTGCCCGAGGGATACTCGGCAAGGCTCCCTAGTCGCAATGAGCGACTAAATACTTATATAGAGGGTGCGTTGGTCCTGCCGCTCCGTCACTTTGACGCCGGCCTGCGACTCCCTCTGTGGCCGGAGTATTGTGAGATCCTGCGATACTTCGGCATCATCCCTGCGCAGGTCAACCCTAATGGTGTGGCAATCATCATGGGGTTCTTTGCTACTTACGGGAAGAGAGGGTCGTCTTCGACCTTTCCATCTTCCGCAAAATCTTCTCCTTCGCTGCGACTGCCGAGGGAGTGGTTTACTTCAGTAGCCACGTCTGCACTCTGGTGGGGACGGCGAACAAGGTCCATTGCTGGAGCGAGTTGATGGTCGTCGTCGAAGGCGACTTCGCGGGCGTCCTGGGGAGGTCGCATCAACCTTCCGACGTCGCCTTCCTTCCGCCGATATTGGAGGGCGTCCGCGAGCAGCTGGTGGAGTCGTTCCGTGGTCGCTGGTTCGACGTGATCTTCTGACGACTAAATGTCAACACTTTGCTTGAGATCCATCCCAAGGAGGGTAAGTTTTGCGCGAGGATCATCTCTCGCATACTCGCCTCGCTATTTGTAGCTTAATACTGATATTGCTCAACAATTTGCATTGCCGTGCGAGCTCCCAGAAAGCCGCTGCCTCTGGTGAAGGAATTCGCCACCTCACTTCATGAGCATAAACCTTCGACTGATGTCGGCGAGAAGAAAAGGCTCGCAAAAGTAAAGGGAAAGCCAGGTCGTCGGGCCCTGCGACCAAGAAGGTGAAAGTATCGTCGCCGCGTCCTGATGACCACGAATCGCCTCTAGATACTCGCCTTCCCCACTTCCACCCCAACTTTATTTGGGGCTAGGGGCGGTGGACGCCTATGGTCGCCCGCTGGTGACCTGGTCTGAGGATAAACATTTGGTGACGTTGAAGCACCAACCTCCCCTCCTGGTCGGCGGATTGGGAGGACAAGGGCGAGGCCTTTGCCGTTCTTCACACGCTCTACGGGCGAGGTGATGCCGAGTCGATGCTGGACCTCGGCGTGGAGGATCTCGCCCAGCAGGCATCCTGCTCGCTTGCGCGAGCCGTCGAGCTAAACCACTACTCGGCGATGGAAATTGCTGGAGACGACTAAGGCCATGCAAGTCGTCTCCAAGAAGGCGATCGAACTCAGCATGGAGTCTGTCCGCTGGAGGGATTATGAAGTAAGTCGCCTCCTGCGCGCGACCATTGCTAGTGCTGTACTTGGATTCATTTCGCTGAATTTCCGTTCTTTATCGCAGGCTGCTGAGATCGAGGCCGCCAAGAAGCTCTCTAAGTGCGAGGCGAAACTCGCCAAGTCTCCGGCGAAGTTGGAGGCGGCCCAAATCCGCACCGCTGAGATGGAGAGTCGCCTGACTGCCTCTGGAGGGTCGCGCGAGTTCTTCAGCTCCTCAGCTAGAAGCGTCGCGACCGGACGACGACCCTCACTACACGATCAAGAGATTTTGCGTTCTCTGGGAGGAGAGGTCGTCTGTCTGCCGCGAGATAGCGCGCGTGGCAGGGAATATTATCCTCGCGAGGCTAAGACTCAACAGGCCAGCTCGCCGAGGGGGAGAAACCTACTTACTGTTGACGAGCTTCTCCCCGAACTGTTTGCCGATGAATCGATCTCGCCAGATCGCCTGCCTTCTCCGTCATCGGGCTCCAGCAGCAGCGGCAGCGGTAGCGCAGGGCAGCAGCGACGAGGAAGAGAGCGAGGATGATGACGAGGAAGAGGAGGATGCTGACATTGGAGATGAGGAAATATCGACCTGATACTGGCGACAATGAGTCCTAGTTGCTCGCCGATATTTGTCATACTCGCACATAGCAGTTAGCGATTTTTGTAATAACAACATTTTGTAACTTGTAAAATTTTTGAAACATATATTAATACAAGCTTGAATTACCACATTGTCGCCCTTTTTCCTTTCTTGCATGCTTGTTGATTGATAATACTCACTAGGCTCATAGGCTCGGGAGGATGAATGCTCGTGACGCTTTACCCGCATGTCGGCATCGTTATAGTTGCGTAGTTACTCGTCTCTCGTTACTCGCCCATGCCCTGCGCTTATACTCGCCGCATCATACTCGCATGCTTACCATCTCGAACTCGCATAGTCGCCAAAACTTGCGCGCATGCTCGCTAATACTCTCCCGCACTTGCATAATTCATTTATTTTTCTGGAGCTATTTATGTCTGGCTCGAAGACCAGAGCAGACACCTTATGAAGGAGCTGAACTTGGTTGGTGGTTGTGAGTAGTCGACACCCAACAGGAGCCGAGCTCCACTGGGGGTGGGCATTAATCGACACCCAGCAGCAGCCAAGCTCAACTGGGGGTGGTGTGAGTTTACTCAAGCAGGCAAGTAGTCGGTCTGCAGGAGAGGAGCTCGTACAGAGATCTCGGACTACGACATCACTCCAACGAGGAACTTGATCTCACTCGAGGAGGTCCTTGGACAATATGCAACTTATGCAGGGACTTGGACTTACGGCAACATTGCCAGTCGAGGACTTGGATGTTGGAGTCGACAACTCTCAGGAGCCTTGCTCAACTAGAGTGATGTAGGTCCACTCGGGGAGGCAAGTAGTCAGTCTGCAGGAGAGGAGCTCGTACAGAGATCTCGGACTACGACATCACTCCAACGAGGAACTTGATCTCACTCGAGGAGGTCCTTGGACAATATGCAAGAGAGGAGCTCGTGCAGGGACTTATTCTTACGGCGACACTGCCACTCGAGGACTTGGATGTTGGAGTCGACAGCTCTCAGGAGCCTTGCTCAACTAGAGTGGTGTAGGTAGACTCGGGGAGGCAAATAGTCAGTCTGCAGGAGAGGAGCTCGTACAGAGATCTCGGACTATGGCATCAGTCCAACGAGGAACTTGATCTCACTCGAGGAGGTCCTTGGCGAATATGCAGGAGAGGAGCTCATGTAGGGATTTGGACTTACGACAACACTGCCACTCGAGGACTTGACTGTTGGAGTCGACAGCTCTCAGGAGCCTTGCTCAACTAGAGTGGTGTAGGACGACTCGGGGAGGCAAGTAGTCGATATGCAGGAGAGGAGCTCGTATAGAGATCTCGGACTACGGCATCACTCCAATGAGGAACTTGATCTCACTCGAGGAGGTCCTTGGCCAATATGCAGGAGAGGAGCTCGTGCAGGGATTTGGACTTACGACGACACTGCCACTCGAGGACTTGAAATACTGCCAGAGTCGTCTTTCCTGCTGCTTCAAGAGATTGAAAATGAATCAAGCACACCAATATCTTTGAGGACGAAGGAATTATAAAGAGAACGATGATCTCGACACCGTCGAGTTGAGAGGTTGGCGTCCAACCCTGTTCCTGATAGTTCCTCTAGTCCGGAGGAGAGATGCAATCGGGGGTAGCTAGGCCGACATGCAAGGGGGTAGCTGATCTCGGCCGTCAATGCAGGGGTCTATGGTCTTACAAGGGCGCTTATATCCCGAGGCATCGTCCCATCGTCAGCACTGGGCTATCTAGGAGGAACAGGTCGGATGCACGTTTCCCAATCTGACCGTTGATCAATTCAGCTCTGTCACTTGACTACGAGCGTACATGCACGAGCGAGGGGTAATGTTTTTTTGAGGGTCCTCCAGGACGCACTCGCGACTAACATCTTCCATTGGGCCTATCTTTGCCCTTTGGCGAGTTATGCTGCCTTTGAAAATAATGAGGTTGTTGCACAAATGAGAGCTCAAAAAGGTTGATCCTTCCTCGAATCTAAGAGGTTGGAGTCTAAACATGTTCCTACTAGTTCCTCCAGTCGGAGGAGAGATGCAATCAGGGGTAGCTAGGCCGACATGCAAGGGGGGAGCTGATCTCGGCCGACAATGCAGGGGTCCGGTCTTACAAGGTCGCTTATATCCCGAGACATCATCCATCGTCCGCACTGGACTATCTAGGAGGAACGGGTTGACAGCCGGTTTCTCTGGATTGATCTCGGAGCAGAACCTTAAGGTCTCAGAAATCTTGAGATGAAAAAGCATAAAGAGAAGCCAAACAGTTGCCACTATCTGTATATATGTATGAAAACAAGTACAAATGAAATACATCTCTAACCGCTAGGGATAGAACCTTTTCAGGTCATCCCCGCTCCAAGTACCTCCCAGCTGCTCTCCAACCTGATCCTGGAGATAATATCCTCCGGTGGCCAAGGCTTCTTGGACGATGATGGGACGTTACCAATTAAGATGCAGCTTGTCAACTGTTGCCCCTCTTCCCGCGGCGTCCACCTTCATCATGACTAGATCTCCTGCGAGGAAATGCTTTAGGCGTACATTCTTGTCGAAGTGCTTTGCCATGCGCCGCTTGATCTCCTCTTGGCCTATGGATGCCAAGTCACGGAGCTCTTCAACGAAATCCAGCGAGAGCCTTTGGGCGTCTTCATTCTCCAAGCACCATTCTTCGCTATGCCATCTCCAGCTGCTATGACTCTCGGGCTCCGAACCTCAAACTCCACTAGGATGAGTGCCTCAGACCCGTGGGACAACTTGAAGGGAGTTTCCCCGTGGCCGAGTTTGGAGTTGTCCTCAAAGCCCAAAGGACTGAGGGGAGCTGCTCTGCCCAATTGCCTTTCAAGTTGGTGACTTTCTTCTTTAGGAGGTTGATGATCAACTTGTTGGCGGCTTCCACTTGTCCGTTGCTACGAGGATGATGCACAGAGGCGAATCGAAGATTCCGTCCTTAGCTGCTTGCAGAAGTCCTCTAACTCCAAGCTGGCGAACTGTGGCTCATTATCGGTGACGATGGCGAGAGGAATCCTGAACCTACATGCAATCTCTTCCCAAATAAAATTCTTTACAATTTGCGACGTGTTCTTGGCCAGAGCCTTTGCCTCGATCTATTTGGAGAAGTAATTGATCATGACAAGCACGAACTTCCTTTGTCCACTGGCCTGAGGAAAAGGGCCGATCAAGTCCATCCCCCAGATGGCGAAGGGCCACGGAGCTGTGATCGAGCGCAGATGTTGGGCTGGCTGTAGTTGAAGAGGTGCGAAGAGCTGACATTGGAGACATTTTTTGGAGAATGCTTCCACATCTTTCCGACTGGTGGGCCAGAAATACCCATGCCTTAGAATTCTTTGCTCAAGAGTGCGAGTCCCTGAGTGGCTACCACACTCTCCCGAGTGAATCTCCTCCAGAACACGAGGGACTTCAACCTCTGACAGACATCCGAGCTCTCCTTCTGGTAGTAGGTAATATGATGCTTTGTAACGGAACTTCCTCTAATCTCCCTCGCTGGTAGGAACCTGTCCTGTTGTAAAAAAGGAAATAAACAGGTCCCTCCAGGATGTCCTCTACTCAATCTCCATCATCTCTCCTTCTTCGATGGACGGTCAGAACAGTTCAGTCACGGTCTCCCCAGCATAGGGGCCATACTTGACAAGGTAGTCAGCTTCTGAATTCTCTTCTCGGGGTACATGCTCGACGAAGAAAGATTGAAACTCTCCGATCAGACCTTTCACTTTAACTAAGTATCTCTACATGATTGGATCATTCACCTCGAACTCGCCTTTGATCTGGGATGCAACTACCATCGAGTCGGTGAAGGCCCTGATATCTCGAATTGCCAACTCCTTTGGCGAGATGTAAGCTAGCCACCATGGCTTCGTACTCCGCCTGATTATTCGTAATGGGGAAGAGGATCTCGACTGCTTGCTCGATCCTAGTTTCCTGGGGGCTCACTAGCACGACTCCGGCTCCCACAGAATATCTGTCCCGAAGCCCCATCCACAAACATCTTCCATGAAACTGGGATAGAAGAGCCCTCCTCTCCTTCCACCTCGGCTGAGAAGTCGGCAAGAAAATCTGCCACTACTTGTGCCTTGATCGCTACCCTTTGAGAGTAAGAGATATTAAACTCGCTAAGCTCCACCGCCCACTTTGTCAACCTGCCAGAGTGCTCCACTCCATCCAGGATACTACGTAGAGGATGATCGGAGATGACCCTGATGGAGTGAGCCTGAAAATATGAACGGAGCCTCCAAGCTGAAACAACCAAAGCAAACACCAACTTCTCCAAAATATGATATCTCGTTTCTGCCTGCCGCAACACTCTACTCACATTGTAGATAAGGAGTTGCCTCTTGCCTTCCTCTTGGGCCAACACCGAGCTAACTGCCTCTGCTTCCGACTCCTAAATAGAGAAATTGATCTTCATTACCTCGCGGGCCTTGAAGGAGAGGAGCTTGGGTTAGCTGTTGCTTGAGCTTTCCAAAAGCCTCCTCACACTCTGCGGTCCACTCAAACTTCTGATTCTCCCTGAAGGGTCTTGAAGAATAGAGAGCACTTCTCTCATGCCTTGGACAAGAAACGGCTAAGGCCTGCCAGCCTTCCCGTCAACCTTTGAACCTCCTTTGGATCTCTCGGGGATGCCATCTCCAGTATGGCCTTTACTTTGTAGGGATTAGGTTCCACCCCCTAGGAGTGAGGAGGTGACCTAAAAACTTCCCTCTTCCTGCACTAGAGACGCACTTGGTCGGGTTGAGTCGCATCTTGTACTTCCTCAGGGTAGCGAAAGTCTCCACCAGATTCGTTATGTGCTCCGCAACACTTTTGCTCTTGATGAGAAGATCGTCCACATAGACTTCCAAGTTCCTCCCCTTCTGCCCTTTGAAGATTTGATCCATCATTCTCTGGTAAGTTGCGTCTACATTCTTGAGCCCGAAGAGCATCATCTTGTAGCTATAACAGCCATCGCTAGTTATGAAGGAGACGTCGCGACAGTTAAGGAGGATGCATCCGGATCTGGTGATACCCTGAAAAAGCATCAAGAGAACTCATCACAGGAAACCCGACGGCGGAATAAACCAGCGCGTCGAGTTGAGGCAAGGGGTAGCAATCCTTCAGGCAAGCTTTATTCAACATGGAAAAGTCAATACATAGACGCCAACCCACACCTGATTTCTTCACCATTACAACATTGGAGACCTAGCCTGGATACTGGATCTCCGAGACAAAACCTGCCTCCAGCAGCTTCTCTACTTCCTCCCTGATCGGCCCAGCCAGCATGGTGGCGCTCTTCCTCTGCTTCTGACGAACAGGAGCCACCGCGGGATCCAGGTTGAGGCGATGGCAGGTAACATCGGCGTCGACCCCTGGCATCTCGGCGGCGCTCCATGCGAAGACGTCGACATTATCCTGTAGGAGGCGGCCATCTCTATCTTCCATTCCAGCGGTAGGGATCCTCCAACCTTCAACAGTCCTGGCGTATCTCCTTCCTTGAGAGATCAATTCCACTTCCTCCACCTCTTCTACAGCACATAACCCTTTCTCCTTCTCCAGCAGCTCCTCCAGCTTCTCTGCATCACTCATCCAACTGATGGTGCTGACAGTATTCAGATAGCACTCCCTGGAGGCCTTAGGATCCCCCCTGATCCTGACATGGACATCTCCGTGGCAGTACTTCAAGCACTGGTGATACGATGATGGAACGGCCTTGAAATAGTTGATGAGGGGCCGCCCGAAGATGGCGTTGTATCCGCTTGGTGCGTCGACGATGATGAAGCGGCATCGGATCGACGTCACGTCGAGCGTAACCAGAAGCTCCACTGCTCCTTCCACCTCTTTCTTCTCTCCTGAGAAGCCAAAGAGAGGTCCATCTGCAGCATGGACCCGGGACGCTTCCACCTGAAGTCCGACGAAGGTTCTCTTGAAAATGACATTCACCGAGCTCCTGTTATCCACGAGGATTTGGTCGACGGTGAAGTCTTCGATGACAGCTTGAATCACCAAGGCATCATGGAAGGGGTTCTCATTCCCCAGCATGTCCTCCTCCGAGAAGGTGATCTCTTCCAACGGTGGCGGGTTCTGCAACGTTGAGGCGACATTCTTCTGATAGATCTAGTGGAGACTCCCCTTGCGGGAAGCTCCGAGTCCGGCCCCTCCATTGATTACCCCTACATGCCCGCCTCTCGGGCCATGTATCACTTCTCCATGACCTCCCAAGTCGACTCGATCTTCATTCTTCCTCCTCGCTGGAGCTTGGAATGTCACTGCCCCGCCGGGGACTCCTGCCTCTGCTGCTGCTCTCTGTACTACTCCAGCTTCCAACCTCCTCCTTGCTTCCTAGAACTCCGGGCAAGCCAAGGTCTTGTGCCCCTCTACTCGATGAATATCGCAGTAGAGGGGAATCTCCGCCTCTTGATGCATCGCCCGATGCTCCCTCCAACGCCGTGTTGTCTTGGCGAGCGATAGCCATCGTCTCCCTTCTTCCTATTCCTCGACCTCCCTCTTGTCGATTACTGTTTCTCCTTCTTCCTGGAAGTGTTGCCTTGTTGGTGGTCTCCACTAGAGATGATTCTAGGGATATTGGAATCGTCTTTCTTCCCCTCTTCTTCCCCTGGCCTCCGCCGGCCTCCTCTCTTCTTGCCTTCGAGGCCTCTCCTGCCTCCTCTCCTCAACCCTCCTGGGCTCTTCTCTCGTCCTTCTCTCCTCGGCTCTTCCTTCCTCCTCTCCTGCCTCTCCGGCGTCCTACTCGCCTTCGACCCCGAAGGTCCTGCTCTTCCCCTCTCCCTCGAGTCGTCTCCATCCAGCCTCGCCAAGAAGTCCTTGTTCTTCTCCTCTCCCCAAACAAAAGTGTTCGCACTCTCTATCATCTCTTCAAAAGATCTCGGGGGGTTTGACCCCATCTCCATGCTGAACAAACCTTGCTTTAGCCCAAACTTCAAGGCCACCATCAGCGTAAAGCTGTCCACCTCCTCTACCTCCAGGATCTCCTCCTGGAAACGGTCTACGTAGTGGCCCAAGCTCTCGTGTTGCCCCTGCGTAACCTTGAAGAGAGCTATCGCCTCCTTCTTTCTCTTCTTCGATGTCGCGAACCTCACCATGAGACCCCGACGCAGATCGGAGAAACAGTACACAGACCCTAATGGCAGTTGATGGAACCAGTCTCTGGTGTTGCCTTTGAGGGTGATGGAGAAGAACCTGCACTTGAAGGCGTTGGACATGTTTCGGATGGAGATGACGTCTTCGAACCACTGAAGATATCTGACAGGGTCGTCTCTGCCGGAGTAGTAAGTGAGGACAGGCTCTCTAAACCCTTCAGGAACTGGGGTGGCGAGGATCTCGTCACAGAAGGGGCTCCTCCCTCCCTGGCGGTGACGAGTTTCATCCTTGCTGGAAACGTCATACTCGCTATAGTGTCGAGTATCTCTGTATCTCGCCGGCGACATCAGATCCCGAAAGAGGACCCCTTGACTGCCCACCGGATGATATAGTGACTGCATCGGCCGCTGCTCTCTCGCCCAAGCGGGCTCCTTCCCTGCTCGCCTCGGCAGCGCTTCCTCCTCCACCGGTGTCACGCGACGGGGAGAAGTCACTGTGACATCCGGGCGATGAGCAATCCCGATGAGAATGGTCTGCTCGATCCTCCTCGCAAACTCTTCAAACGTGGCAACCATCACAAACTCACCATCTCGCGCGGCATCGTCACCTCGCCTGGCATCCCCTCCTGCCGAGTTGCCGACCAACTCTCCATGCTCTCCATGATTGGCCATCTCACTCAACCACTAAACTTTCCTCCTTGGCTGCGATCCACGCTCATCGCACCAAGTGTTGATGCCAGGAAAATTCCCAAGCTCAAATTCGGACCAAAGCCGCCTAAGGTTACCGGCTCATAGGTTAGATCAGACGGCTATGGTGACTAGGATGAAGAATCAGGTCAAATAGGACCCCAGATATTGCGATAGGAAGGACCCACCACGTACCCGGATGCTCAAAAGGAGCATCCCCTTCTCAACCAAAAATGGTCGAACTGGGTACGAGGGAGACTAGTTGGTGACGAAGTCGCAAGGTCGCGACTTGATCTCTAAGGAAGAGGAATTCAAAGACTGGTTAGTATCTCAGAAGTAAAGCTCGCGAGTATCCTGCAGCGGATTTTAAGTGCCTCACCTAGTACCACTGGGGTCCTATTTATAGGCAAATCCAAGGAGGGGGGGTCATATTTATACCTCACCCCCCTGGCGACTAGGCGACTTCCAGAGGAACTTGCACGGGCTGGGCGAGTATCTCGCCTAGTCGCCTACCTGGCGAGTATGCGAGAGGAGCTCGCCTATACTCGCCCAGGCCTTCCGCGATCTTGTATGCTGACTTTGACTCCTGTCTTGACTTGTTGACCTTGACTTCTGCTGACCTGGCTGTGGTAGGACCCACCCTCGATGAATACAGGTTGTACACAAGTGCTCCCCATTTTTGAAGGCTCTTCGAGGCAATCAGAATTTTGAATAGACCACAGAGTGTGAGGAGGCTTTTAGAAAGCTCAAGCAAGAGCTAACTCAAGATCCTCTACTCCAAATCCTGCAAGAAGGTAAAGATATCCTCCTTTACCTAGGAGTGGAAGAGGAGGCAATCTACTCTATGCTCGTCAGGGAAGAGGGGAAGAAGCCGCTCTCAATCTAATATGTGAGTATGATGCTTAGGCAGGCGGAGACAAGGTACCCCATCCTTGAGAAGCTAGCATGGTAATCACTTCATGAGGCTTAGGCCTTTTCGGCCGGCGCACTTGCTCCCGCTCGCGATCCTTGCCCTATAAAAATTTGGGGTAATGTGGGTCAGCAAAGGCTGACCTCTACTGTGTAACCAACACATCTCCTCCCGGCCGCCCCTAACGGACCCCGGGGTACACCTCCAACCTGCAAGTCGGCACTTCGTATGTCATATATATATAAACATGTAAAGCTTTAAAACAGGTTTGGATGTCTCAAACAACAAACATGTTTTCTATGTTGATCATATAATTAAAGGGGCCTACTATGCAGCATGTATGCAAACCCGGGCTTCACCCAAGGCACCCTATCGCGTATGCATCTAGCACATCATCATAACATGTCAACTGGGTACTTCCAATTTCCCCCATCGGCGTCAAGCCGCAAGCAAAAGTGTACTGCAATTCCCCTAACGGCATACAAGCCGCTACATGGAAATCTTGCCAAGGCCCCACCCGCTCGTGGGTCTTAGACCCAGGCTTGCCTGCAAACTCTGACTTCGCATGTTAGGATTCCATCTCACACACAAACCGATTCTAAGAACCCTCGCCGGACCCCACCCGCTCGTGGGCTTCATCGCTTGGGCTTGTCCTATGCTTGGCGTCCTCGTCAGTCTCACAGAAGGGGACTAGTCTCGCCGGGACACTCTCCCCACATGACTTGCACGTCACGGGATAGCCAGCCGTCCACGGAGAAACAAAGCCGCACCTTAGCACATCACAATTCATAGCCTTTCCCCACCCTAATCCATCATTCGTACTGCAACGTTCTCGCGCACCAAGGAAACCATCTACCGCCAACGCGGAGCTAACCTTGTCCGGTTCCGGCTACACATACTTTACTCAGAAAAGGGGAAAAACACATACATCACAGACGGCATCTTGCCGCAACGGATTTCTACAAAATCCTTAAGGCTCGCTATGCAACATCATCGAGTTGGACTAACGATCGCGACTACGGCTTCACCCACAATGCCTAATTCGCTAACGGAGCGGATCACTAATGCAATATCATGCCGGGGACGGACATAATCGATCCGGTGGTTCCTCTTGAACCATGGCGACCCAAACCCCTCTCATTTGAGAGATTTGGTGCCCAAGAGCTTGAAAAGCAAGAAAGAAAAGAGATGTTATGCACGTATCCTAGAAACCGAGAGAAAAAATGTCGTTACCTTACGACCTCTCCTCCTAGCCATGGAATCCTTACTTTGAACGGATTGACACGAGAGCCTCCACGCCCTCTCCACGGATCTGGTCTCGGAATGACGATCGGAGCTCCGAAGCTTTGTCAATGGCGGTGGAAGACCTTCTCCTTCCTCCTCCTCACTCTCACCCAACCCTAAGTCAACTCTCCAAATGAGAAGAAAATGAATGGGAAGGGGCTCTCAGCCCTAATATAATCATTTGGACGGAAGATCCTGGGCCCTTGGATCGGTTTAAGGAAGGATCAGACTGCCATGAAATAAAATGACGGACCTGCACCCGTCCGTACGATCAGTGGTGCACGTGGTCGTGCGTACTGAATCCCATGATCATGCGATCCACACTGGCAGAACCCTAGAACAGCTGGAATCAACACGCACGAGAAGTGGCACACGATCAGTGGTCGTGCGCACTAAATCCAATGGTCGTGCGTTTGACCCAGGTAGAACTCGGAAAAATGGAGAATAGAGCGCACGATCATTGGTCATGCGCACTGGATCCCATGATTGTGCGCACTGGATCCAATGCCGAGCTCAACGACCTACCACCAGCGGTCTCTCTACCGCCGGGCGTTAGCTTCCAGCGACTCCAGGTCTGAAAACTGGGGTGTTACAACTCCTCCCCCCTTACAAGAATTTCGTTCCCGAAATTAATCTTCATATAAGAAGACAGCAAGAAAATGATTGCAGCAAATAAAATAACCATTTCTAATCAGGCAATCAGCCGAAACAATATTGCAACGTCTCAAAACACTGTTGCTACATACCGGTTACTGTTTCAACCCAGCATTACACAAATAACTCGGGATAGCTCTCGCGCATTGCTTGCTTACGCTCCCAAGAGAACTCGTCATGCCCGCAGTTATCCCAACGCACCTTCACGATCTTAACTTCTTTGTTCCGCAACTACCGAACTTCTGTATTCTCTATACTAACTGGACGAACTCGCATCCCCATGTCCTCTTCTATCAGCACCGATGCCGATTCGATCACCATACTAGCCTCCACTAAGGCTTTCCTCAAGTCGGAGACATGGAAAACATCGTGTAATCCACTCAGCTCTGTGGACAACGCCAATAGGTGCGCTGCTTCTCCCACCTGTTCTATAACCTCGAAAGGTCCCAAAAACCTCGGACTCAACTTCTTGAGTCGGCGAATCCGTGAAACGCCTCTGAACAGCTTGATCTTTAGATAGACCCATTCGCCTACCGTGAACTCCACCTTCCTGTGGCGAGAATTAAAATATTTTGTTTTCCGATCTTGAGCAACCTTCATGCGCTCTTGAATGGTTCGCACCAACTCGCATGCATCCACTACCACTTCTTCCCAAAAGTTTGGCGTCTCCCGCCTCTGTCCAAGACATCAGTGTTCGACACCGCCTCCCATATAAAGCTTCGTACGATGCCATCTTTATACTTTCTTGGTAACTGTTGTTATAAGCGAACTCTATCAAGAAGAGGTGATCTTCCCACTTCTTACCGAAGTCAAAAGTACACATCCTCAGCATATCCTCCATAGTACGGTTCATTCTTTTTGTTTGCCCATCAGTTTGAGGGTGGAAAGTCGTACTGAACTTGAGCTTCGTACTCAGACTCTTCTGAACCAACCTCCAGTCCTTGGACGTGAACCATCCATCGCGATCACTAACTATACTCTTAGGAATGTCATGTAGTCGCACGATGTTGCGAACATGCAACTCTACCAGCTCTCCACGTTGTACTCTTTCCGATTTGGGATGAAGTGAACCACTTTGGTCAAGCGATCCACGATCACCCAAATCGCGTCGTTACCCTACTGCGACCTAGGTAACCCATGTACCAAATCCATGGAAATGTCATCAAATTTCCACTCGGGAATAGGAAGAGGCTTCAGGAACCCGCCCGGCTTCTGACACTCGGCCTTCACTAAGGCATAAGTTTGGCACCGACTCACGTACAAAGCTACATCCCGCATCAAACCAGGCCACCAAAAGGATTTCTTCACATCCAAGTACATCTTTGTACTGCCCACGTGAATGGAGTACTTTGTGAAGTGAGCCTCAAACATCAACTTATCATGGAGCTTGCCGAATTGCTGGTACACAAATCCTTCCGTCCTTCCTAAAAATCTCATTGATCAACTCTCAGGCGCTACTCTCGCCCTTTTGAGTTTCCACCATGTATGGCAGGAACTCCACATGCAAACAGGTCGCTTCCCGAATACGATCGGACAAGTCATTCTGCATTTCAATCCAATTCAACCGAGCCACGCTAGACTCACCTCTTGCTACACACTCTATGCCAAGGGATTCTCAGTCCTACATCAATCGCTCATCATGAGCTTCGATCCAACTCGCTTGACCAGAATATTTCCTACTCAAGGCATCCGCCACCACGTTGGCTTTGCCTGGCGTATACTGAACCGCCACTTCATAGTCTCCAAGGAACTCGACTCATCTGCGATGTCGCACATTCAAGTCCTTCTGATCTAGAAGATACTTTAAGCTCTTATAATTCGTGAAGATCTCCACTTTCGCACCATACACATAGTGCCGCCACAATTTCAAAGCAAAAATAACTGCCGCCAACTCCAAATCATGGACGGGGTAATTCCTCTCGTGAGACTTTAGCTGTCTAGATCCAAAAGTTATCACGATGTCGTGTTGCACCAACACGCAACCCAAACCGCATCCAGATGCGTCACTAAAAAAAATCTGAAATCCTTCAGTCCCTTTAGGAAGGCTTAGGATTGGAGCTGCCATTAGCCTCCCCTTTAGAGTGCCAAGCGCCTGACTACACTCCGGAGTCCAAATAAACTTCTGGTCTTACGAATTAGAGAGGTGAGGGGTAGGGCTATTTGTAACGCCTCTAGTCGATCCAACGTGACAGTGTCACGGCTCCGCTCTAGGCGACTCTACCGGGCTGCAGCCTAAGCACCCCAACCCCTCTCCCTCCGCAGGCGGGTTGTTGGTGGCCACAACCTCCCTTTGATGAGCGAACTCGACAGTTAAGTTGGGCTGTACGGGGACTTCCCAAGAGGTCACCCATCCCAGTACTACTCTCGCCCAAGCACGCTTAATTATGGAGTTCCTTCACTTCTCATCACTAATTGAGCTGTCCCCGTACAACCCAACTTAATTGTCGAGTTCGCTCATTAAAGGGAGGTTGTGGCCACCAACAACCCGCCTGTGGAGGGAGAGGGGTTGGGATGCTTGGGCTACAGCCCGGTAGCGGTCCGCGTAAGACCTAGTGGTTGGACCACAAAAGGTGGAACGGGATGCTACACTATCCGCGAAAAGTTTTTCACAAACCCTCTATAGTACCCGGCTAGTCCAAGAAAACTTCAGACTTCCGCCACGGTTCTCAAAATTGGCCAATCTCTGATGGCTTCAACTTTCGCCAGATACACCGCCACCCCATCACCACTAATCACATGGCCCAGAAAAGCCACCTTCTCCAACCAAAACTCGCATTTCGAGAACTTTGCATAAAGCTGGTTCTCTCTCAGCACTTGCAAGACCACTCTCAAGTGAGTCTAAGCATCGGCCTCCGACTTGTAGTACACCAAGATATCGTCAAAGAAGACCACTACAAAAGAGTCCAAGTACTCCCAAAATACTTGATTCATCAAGTCCATGAATACGGATGGCGCGTTCGTCAACCCGAACAGCATCACCGAGAACTCAAAGTGACCATACCTCGTACAAAAAGCTGTCTTGGGTATGTCCTCGTCTCGAATACGCAACTGATAGTACCCTGACTTTAGATCCAACTTGGAATACACCACCGACCCCACCAACTAGTCGAACAGGTCGTCTATCCGAGGAATCAGATACTTATTCTTGACAGTCAATTTATTCAACTCTCGGTAGTCTATGCTCAACTGCATACTACCATCCTTTTTTTCACGAATAGCACTGGTGCGCTCCACGTTGAAGAACTGGGTCTAAAACACCCTTGCTCCAATAGTTCCTGCAACTGTACTTTGAGTTCGACCAACTTATTTAGTGTCATCTTAAAAGGGGAACATGACACCGGCCTAGCCTCTGGCACTAATTCGAACGAGAAATCAATCTCTCATCGAGGAGGTGCTCCAGGAAGCTCCACAAGAAACACATCCTCGCACTCCGCCACTACTGGCACTTCCCCAAGTGATAACTTGGAAAGGCGAACCTCCAACAATGTAACAAGAGCTACTACCCCCTGGTTAACCGCCTGCACCAACTGCATGGACAAAATCAAGGAAAAGGCCGCTCCACTGAGGCCCTCAAACTTAACTTCTGACCGCACTTCACCCATCAGGGTCAATACCTTAGACAGGCAGTCAATACTGGCATGTTGCTCTGCAAGCCAGTCCATTCTCGACATGACATCGAACTCCACCAACGGTAAAACCACTGCTATCATCATGAAGTCAATTACGCCCAGACTCCAACAATTGCGCACCTTCGCCCCGGTAGTCAAAGATGACCTATTGGGCATGCGCACCTTCATCTCTGCATCCGCCAAGAATGGCTCAACTCCAATCCTCCAGATAAATCTTTCCGCAAGGACGGAGTGTGATGCTCCCGTATCAAACAATACCTTAGCGGGGTACTCAGAAACTAACACAAAGCATGTCACCACATCGGGTTGGAGGATCACTTCCTGCTGCCCAAGGTTATACGCCCTTGGCTACACGGGTTGGAAACGAGAAGCGCTAGACTCTGCCATTATTCCTTTCTCTGAATTCTTGTAGGGATGGGACTTCTTCTTACACTTGCTTCTTTCAGTTCTTCCTTGAGATTGAGAAGGCTTTCCTTCTCCCTGCTTTGCCGTGAAACCCTTACGACGTTGGGTTCGCTCCAAATCACTCTCTAGTGTTCTGGCCGCCTCAACCAGCTCGTTGAAACAAGCATTCTTCATGGCGATGAGGGGTTGTCTCAGATTTTCCCTCAATCCGTGGTAGAAGAGGTTGTCCCTCTCCACATCGTCGGTCATGGTCGTTTCAGCATAACGGCCCAACCGAGTAAACTCGTAATCATACTCTTCCACTATCTTGACACGTTGCACCAAGTGCAGGAATTGCCTCTGAAGGGCTAACCTCGTCGACACATGAATGTACTTTTCAAGAAAGCATTCCCAAACTTTTCCATGGATGGAGTGTGTCCAAGAAACTGTCGACCGCTATGGCTCACCTACCACAGCTAGCATCACCCTCCAACATGAAACTTGCAAACTCGGCTTCCTTCTAGTCGCACAACTAGACACTAGGACACTCACGGTCCCGCGATACTCCTATGTGGATAACTTCTTAACGCACCTCGTTTAGGACATTCGTCCACGAAGACATACCTTGGACACTAACCTGGCTCTGATACCAAATTGTAACACCTCCCCTGTAATGACCATATAATATGGGTCCAGCCGAAGCCCCACAACATACGGACGCCACAGCTTTAGCATTAAAAGATGATATTAACTACCCAACTCAAAACTTAGATTAAAGCAACAGCAAAAACATACCAACAAAAACAATAAGTTATCCACTACCAAACAGGAGTATCAAAATGGCCTTAAGGCCTTACACAAAATAAGTCCATGACCACAAGGTCAAACATCAACGTGCAAAAGCACCCCTAGGCTACCTCGGCATGCAAGCCGGAAATACCAAAATCACGGAGCATCACAGTCAAGAAGAAAATAGCTAGTAAGCATGGTAATCACTTCATGAGGCTTAGGCCTTTTCGGCCGGTGCACTTGCTCCCGCTTGCTATCCTTGCCCTGTAAAAATTTGGGGTAACGTGGGTCAGCAAAGGCTGACCTCTACTGTGTAACCAACACATCTCCTCCCGGCTGCCCCTAACGGACCCCGGGATGCACCTCCAACCTACAAGTCAGCACTTCGTATGTCATATATATATAAACATATAAAGCTTTAAAATAGGTTTGGATATCTCAAACAACAAACATGTTTTCTATGTCGATCATATAATTAAAGGGGCCTACTATGCAGCATGTATGCAAACCCGGGCTTCACCCAAGACACCCTATCGCGTATGCATCTAGCACATCATCATAACATGTCAACTGGGTACTTCCAATTTCCCCCATCGGCGTCAAGCCGCAAACAAAAGGGTACTGCAATTCCCCTAACGGCATACAAGCCGCCACATGGAAATCTTGCCAAGGCCCCACCCACTCCTGGGTCTTAGACCCGGACTTGCCTGCAAACTCTAACTTCACACGTCAGGATTCCATCTCACACACAAACCGATTCTAAGAACCCTCGTTGGACCCCACCCGCTCGTGGGCTTTGTTGCTTGGGCTTGTCCTATGCTTGGCGTCCTCGTCAGTCTCATAGAAGGGGACTAGTCTCGCTGGGACACTCTCCCCACATGACTTGCACGTCACGGGATAGCCAGCCGACCACGGAGACAAAGCCGCACCTTAGCACATCACAATTCATAGCCTTTCCCCACCATAATCCATCATTCGTACTGCAACATTAATGCGCACTAAGGAAACCATCTACCGCCAATGCGGAGCTAACTTTGTCCGGTTCCGGCTACACGTACTTTACTCAGAAAAGGGGGAAAACACATACATCACAAACGACATCTTGCCGCAACGGATTTCTACAAAATCCTTAAGGCTCGCTATGCAACATCACCGAGTCGGACTAACGGTCGTGTCTACGACTTCACCCATAATGGCTAATCCGCTAACGGAGCGGATCTCTAATGCAATATCATACCGGGGATGGACACAATCGACCCGGTGGTTCCTCTTGAACCATGGCGACCCAAACCCATCTCATTTGAGAGATTTGGTGCCCAAGAGCTTGAAAAGCAAGAAAGAAAAGAGATGATATGCACGCATCCTAGAAACCGAGAGAAGAAATGTCGTTACCTTACGACCTCTCCTCCTAGCCGTGAAATCCTTGCTTTGAACGGATTGACACGAGCGCCTCCACGCCCTCTCCACGGATCTGGTCTCGGAATGATGATCGGAGCTCCGAAGCTTCGTCAATGGAGGTGGAAGACCTTCTCCTTCCTCCTCCTCACTCTCACCCAACCCTAAGTCAACTCTCCAAATGAGAAGAAAATGAATAGGAAGGGGCTCTCAGCCCTAATATAATCATTTGGGCGGAAGATCCTGGGCCCTTGGATCGGGTTTAAGGAAGGATCGGACGGCCACGAAATAAAATGACAGACCTGCACTCGTACGCATGATCAGTGGCGCACGACTAGTGGTCGTGCGCACTGAATACCATGATCGTGCGATCCACACTGGCAGAACTCTAAAACAGCTGGAATCAACGCGCACATGCTGTGGCACACGACCAGTGGTCGTGCGCACTAAGTCCAATGTTCGTGTGTTTGACCCAGGCAGAACTCGAAAAAATGGAGAATATAGTGCACGATCAGTGGCGCACGACCAGTGGTCGTGCGCACTGGATCCCATGATCGTGCGCACTGGATCCAATGCCGAGCTCAACGACCTACCGTCAGCGGTCTCTCTACCGCCGGGCGTTAGCTTCCAGCGACTCCAGGTCTGAAAACTAGGGTGTTACAAGCTCCCCCTTATATGTTGGCCTAGATACATAACTGATCGCACTTCTCATCTGACTGGAGGAACTACCAAGAGCAGGTATGGACGCCAACCTCCCGAACTTGACGAAGGATCGACCTCACAAAGTGACACCTGGTGTAAAGGCGTCATCGGTCTTCGAGAAGGCTAAAGACTTACTCTTAGCGATCCTTTGTCCTGAGGAGTAGGACGTGTCTTTGTTAATGATGAGGTGGGATAACACACCATGCTTTTGGAAGCTTCTAAGCAAAGAAGTTCTGGGAGGTGAGAATCCATCATAGGATGGAGGCCTCGAGTGTGTGCGTCCCGTTGGCCCCACCGACTGTTGTTTCCTATCTCTGGATCCCTTCAGTTATTTGTCGGTTGAAATGGAGTATCAGCCTCAAGAGTGTGCGTCCTATGAGACCCCCTGAGTACCACTCTCTTGTACGAAGGATCGTAGTCAGCAAGTAGAGAAATATTTACGCTTTTTCTTCCTAGCAAACATGATTATGTGGCGACTACAAACCTACAAAAATCAAATAGATATGATGATGTTTCTTTTTGCGAGCACACAGGTGCGATTAGCAAGGTGCGACCATACAAGTGCAACCAACGATATGCGAGTATGGGCGTACGAGTATGGGAAGTGTCCGACGAGCATCAACCTTCCCACATCTATGATATTAGCAAGCATAAATCTCTAGTCATGCCTAAAAGCCTAGCGAGTATTCATCACAGGTCATGCCTAAGAACCTATGAATAAGTCAAAACGAGCAAGCATGCAGAAAGCAAAAAAAAGAACAGGTGAAACCCAGAAAAGTTCATTGCAGAAAATATGTGGTTTTTTTTATTTCTAGTATAGATATCTCCCAAAAAAGTGGTGAGTTCCCCGCCCTTTAAACTACCTTGTTATACACAAAAAAATGTGAGAAGGAAGTTGGACAACCCAAGACCTTCAGGAAGCATCCCCATCAGTGTCGTCATCCTCGTCCTCTTCCTATGTGTTCAAATCATCCTCATCATTATTTGGTGACCTTGAAGGCATTGGAGAGTTAGATGGCTCGACAAGAAAACCCTAGATGATGTTGTCCACAGTAATGTCCTTGGAACACGACATCAACTGATTCTCGAACTGCAGCTGGGCGAGGAGTGCATCATCGACCATCATGGCTATCTCGTGCCTCAGGCGTTGGAGATCTTCATAAATGATCAGGATCTTTTTCCCAATACCAGAGGTACTCGCCTCCAGTGGTGTACTCTTAGCAGCCTCTCGCATTTCGAACTCGGTAATGCGGACTTGATATGCCTCCAGCGCCGCCTGGCTCTCAGCGAGCTTCTGCTCCAGCTCCAAAAAAACACTGGGCCGCGACCAACTCAACCTTTTGTAGAAGGGGTGACATTAGCAAGGCTAGTCAGGGTGTCCATCAGAGGCGTAACAGCAGGACTACTCACTCAGCATTCTTGGAAAGTAGAGTCATCCCTCGGAGCATCAATATCGTCACTCAGACCCATCGTGTTCACCAAATCCTGTGTAGTGCTCGGAGCGGGAGAAGACTCTACGGGGTTTGTGAGCTCTTCGTTTGGTATAGAGGACTCCTCTTCAGCGGGAGGATCCTTCTTTAGCTTCTTATTCTTCCTCCGGCGATCACCTTCCTCATCATGGCCTTCATGCTCGCGCTTATTAGTAGGCTGTTGAAGCTGAGTACCGAGAAAGGCCCCTAGGGAGTCAAACTTCTTGGCGACCTCTTCAGCGGAGAAGACCATCTTGCAGCAGTCAGAAAGCGGCGCCTGAGGGTCATCCCCCCTCCCTCTATTTATAGAGGTCGAAGGTGAGTGTCTACCGACCATCATAGGGATGAGAACTCGCTAAAAGCCTTGTCGAATGTGTTATTGGATGTTTCTTTCCGAGCTCCAAGATCGCTCAGAAAGAGCGGGGATTGTGTACAACCCATATTAGTCAAGGGTCAACGGTCAACGATCAGTAATCAATAAGTCAACAAGTCAACGAGCAACACCAGTACATGCATCAACTATGTGCAATTTTCATAATACGTCGAATAAAAGTCGACGCCACGTTGACTAAGGAAATCCGCGCTGAAATTTTAAGCCATAATTTATCGACGTTTCATCTACTTATATTAGACTTTATATTCACCCAAAACTCTTCATCTTCCCCGCTCTATTCACTTTATACTTACTCTCTCATGTTTTCTTTTGGCAGGTACTCCGATGATAATCACAATCTTTTTTTAATACATTCAATGATGACTAAGAAATAAGTATTGGATGTCCTTGTTAAAACCCTAATGGTACTAGTTACTGAATTCACTAAGGAGTTCTTGTTTTTTAGAGATGAGTGCAATAGTAAACTAATCATGATTCATAATCGAATCAATCAAGTTTTGTACAATTTCTGGATCAACAAGTTGATCAAAAAATACTCCCTAGCAAAGTCTTTAAACCATTTTTAAGATTTAAAGAAGGTGGAGAAAAGTCAAGGCAGGGTTGGCAGGATTCAAAACTGTTCTCAAAGTTACAGTATTGAAAATATAGTAATTTCAGAAAGACTGGATAAGGACATAATTTTAGATATAAGTCATGATACTAGAAATAGTGAAATTTTAGAAAGACTGAATGAGAACATGGTTCTAGATATAAAATACCAAATTCTACTACTTTAGTTTCCGGATCTGGAATGATTCAGATGTCTGTTTTACATGGGAGAATTCTAAAATGATTCAGATGTCTGTTACACAGGGGGAGAGTTTATCAATTTTAATGCCAGATACTTAAGGGCAAAAAATGTTAGCGAATCTTGAGCTAGAGAAAGCTCTTTATTTAATAAGAGAAAAAGAGGAAGCTGAATTTAAAGCATCTGAAAATGATTTAGCTAATAAAAAAAGATTTTTTTGGTCAAGTTACAAGCTAAAGAATCAGGGAAATTTTTTTTTTCTAAATTATTAAGTACTCTTACAAATACAAATTTTGATCATAATGAATATGTCAAGAAGCATCCAACCGCTCAAATTATGGATAATACTGGACATTGTCACAAAAGAATACAAGGTTTGGGTTTTAATCAGGATGAATATATTCCTTATGAAATTGGTAAACAAAGAATGATAAGTTTTGTGAAAGCCTCAACTACTAAAGAACTTATAGCAGAAGATAAGTAGGAAGATACATTTCCTGACAATCTGTTGGAATCAATCAATGAGCTTTCAACAAAAATATTAAGCATTTGATATACACTTAACTCTGCATCTCACATTGCAGAGGCAGAAGTTCAGAAGCTTTTTAATGTTTATCAGGATATATAGGATATATAGAGTCATCCAGAAAAGGCAAGAAAATTCTATTTTGAGTTCTTTGAAAAGATTTCAAAGAAACTGTAGATTGCATTTACAAAGTTTCTTGCTGACAAGAATAAGAAGTAATACTGCTTTGAATACAAAGATTTTATGGTATCTAAATATTCAGTTACCTCTCATGTTTATGTCCTTTAATTTTATCCATGTTCATTTCACATGTTTGTGCAAGTCAAACTTTGTGTCATTATTGTTTTATTTTTATAAAATCATCTTTGGAACTTTGTAAAATTTGTTACGATAAATATGGAGAGATTGTTGGAAAATTTCTTATGATTTACCTTAACAAATTATTTTAAGAGTTTTTTACATCTGAGGTTAATTACCTATGATGTATAGAGAGGGTAATATAATCTTAGAAATCTTAGGATATCAGTGGAGTAAAGGACATGAGAAAGACATACTGAATTTTGGAGAAAAATCAAGAAATACCATTATGTGTCGACTAGAAGTCGATGCGACTTCTACTTAATGTTGACGTTTCTTCGATTAGAAGTCAGAGCCACATAATTAAATCAGTCGACATTACTTTAAGGTTTATATCAATGCATACTTCGATATGTTGTTAACATAACGTCGATTACAGAGTTAAGTCGACTATCAATCAGAATGAAGCCAGAGTTCGACGCAACTACTATATGAAATCGACGTTATGTTGATTAGTGTTATGAATAAAATTTTTGGGGAATAATTCGGAGTTTATTCAAGAAAGATTTAATTTGAATAATCGTTTCTTGGAGTCGTTGGAAAATGATTGTTCTCTGCCAGATGTATATATGCATATGTATATATCTTCTACTATATACAAAAATATATCGCGGTGTAATGTTAATCACCGCCAAATCAATCTGAACCGTCCAATCTAATCAAATCATAAGATCTCAATTGTTCGATCACAAAAACTAATCAAGACCGTCCATATTTTTCCCCAGGTCTCCTAAACCTACCATAGTGGGATGACTTAAACCTATAAATTTTGTAGGGTTTAGGTTTAATGTTTATACCAAGATGAAGATAACTCATGTAGACACACACACACACACACACACACACACACACACACACACACGATTGAGACATAACAACGATTGATTAGATACTACAATCAATTACAAACAGAAACAAAAAGTGATTTTGGAAATTAAGAATCGGCAAAGAAGATCAGGAAGATCATCATTCATCTGTTGGAATACAAGTTCTTCCAGAAAATCAGTTGATCTTCATTTTGTTCCTAAATCTGAATAGAGAGCTAGTTCTTCTTCTCTATGGCTCATCAAGCGCAGAAACAGATTCAGTGAAGAGTAAGGAATCATATGGATCAAAGGGCTTACAATCCTTGAAATTCTCTCAATCAAGGATTCATCGGAGTACCAAACATTAAATTCACTTAGTGTCATAAAGTCCTTAGAATTTCTGTTGATAAAACTCATCAAGAAGATCATCTATTCTGCATATCTCTTTCTAATCTTTGTTTATTTCTCTTTTATTGTTTGAGAAAAGAGTTTTAAGAATTTCTCTTCAAACGATTCAGTTTAAGGTTCTGAGAATGTATTTGAAAAAAGACTCAGGCTGTATTAGTTCAAAATCTCCTTATCAAAAAATCTAAAGATTGGTTTTGAGTGTCTCCTTATCAAAAGACTCAGACACAGTGATAGTGAATTCCTACCAATGGGTAGAAGAGTGGATGTATCCATATTTTGGGGAACCACTATAATTCTTATGTCTTCTGTAATTTTTTATTTTTTGTGATTGTTTATTTGATGTGATGTGATTATAATTATTAGGTTTATAATTATATTAATAATCCATGTAAATGCAAATTCTATGAAAAATATAGTTAAAATAAAAATAAATTTTAATCCCTATTCACCCCCTCTAGAAAAAAAACTCTGAGGATTTTGTTAACTGTTCTCCTCTTTCAATAGACCCATCATCATTTCCTTCAAGCCATGGCTCGCTCAACGGAGCGACCCACGTTACGTGTTATGCATGGACTCGGGGGGCACCGAACGCGGGAGGCATCACCCCAAACAGAGCACTTCTCCAACATGAGCAAAGAAGGAAGAAGGAAAAGAAATTGAGTCTGATATTCGGAGGAGTCAGACACCTTGGTGGAACTTCGCAACCCGGGGGACAAACACACGATGCACATTTTGCTCCACTTAATACTTCTCACACGGAAGCTCCGCGCGCCAAACAATCCATCTCCAAACTCGCCCGTAGCCCGTAGGCAACGTTGCGCTTTGGGAAAGGGCGTCTATCATCACATCCCAAGCATCGTGGGAAGAATACAAGTGCCTGATACGGGAGCATCATGCGATGGTTCTCGCCTTGCTAAAAGATCTAAGGGCTCGTCGCACCCCAACGCGGAATAGCACCAAGAAATCGATCACCGCAGATCCTATGTCAAATAATGCCGGAAGACACTGCCCGTTCTAAGGATCCCATCAATAAATCATCTGACGCTGACAGCTTCGCACACCTAGCAATACCCGATGGACTTCTCAGGTGCACATAGGGGAACTCTCATGCAACAAAGGAAGTTGTCGCCTTGCGCGCGTGCGCAGCGCACACTTGCGCGCGCAGTCGGTTGTCGTCACCTCTAGCCGCCTCCGCCACCTTCGTTCGCCTTCGCTGCCGAGCAACCTACCCAGGCTGCCCGAACCGCCCGAGGGGCTCTTTTGTTATTTCGCTAAAATTGGTCATTCAGGAGATCGAAATGGAGCGACGCCATTCACCAACAAGAATTTTGTCCCGACGTGATTACTAACGTATCCCTCCAGAAAACTATAAATAGGTCATCATGCCTTCATTTGAAAACAAGCAACTCAAGAGGCAAGAGAGAGCTCTGAGGTTTTCCGGCTAGATTGTGGACTTAGGTCGATCCTCTGCTTAAAAATTCACTCCGCTCCTCTTCTTGCGCAAAGGCTCCATGGACTTAGAGTCCCAGCCGGAACGCATGCACCAAGGTTTCATGTACTTAGCCAAATTTTCAGGCCGGAACGCTTCCGTCGAGGTTCCGTGAACTTAGCCAAATTTCCAAGTTCGGAGCGCTTCCATCGAGACTCCAAAGACTTAGTTTTATTCCCTTATTTTTGTACTTGGCAATTGTAACAGAGAAGCGACATCTGAGATCAAATCTCAATCCATGTAAACTCAAAAGAACTAGTGAATTTTGGCTCGGCACAGATCCAACCACGTGGTTTTTCACCATTTCCGGGTTTTCCACGTCAAAATAGTCTCTTATCATTTGTTGCCGTTTACTTTGATTGTTTGCGCGCCCGGTCCAATTCCGAGCTAAGACGGTTCAATTTCTCCAGGTCACGGAAAGACCGAGCGATTCGCAACAACTGTCACTAAGACATCATTGCATGAGAGAGGACACTGTCACTAGGGTGTGCACCGACATTGCACCACAGAACCCAAAGCATCCATGGATAGGCGGAGCTCATTCACAACCAAGAGCAGTTGGAAACATTTGTAACCAATAATTTTTAACAATCGAGACACTTGACTCCATACAAATTCTTTCTACAGGGATCAAATGTCACAATTATGAAAAATTAAGAATTACAACAGTCTAATTAAAAGAACATCTATTAAAACTAAAAAAGTGTAAAGTGCATGGGATGTCTCTTATATTATAGATGAAAGACATTTGACCCCTAAAAGCTTCAAAAAAAAACATTTGTAACCAATAATTTTTCATAATCGAGACACTTGACTCCATACAAATTCTTTCTACAAAGATCAAATGTCACAATTATGAAAAATTAAAGATTACAACAGTCCAATTAAAAAAATATTTAATTAAAACTAACTTGAAAGTATCAATGTCTTTATTCCTTGTGCTACAAGGGGACTTTTGGCTAATTGGCAAAATGCAACTTGGAAATATCGATTTTTGGCAAAATGCATCACAAAAATTTAAAATTGACAAAATGCACCCCCAAATTAGTTTTTCTTGGCAATGTGCACTCTCAGTAGGCAAAAAATGAAATGACCAAAATGTACACTCTATGATGCATATTGTCAAGAAAAACCATTTTGCTGGTGTATTTTACAAATTTTAAACTTTACAATGTATTTTGTCAAAAACATATATTTGAAGGGTGCACTTTACCAATTACCCGGAACTTTTATTGGTGGAGAAGGATGCGATTCGCAGTGAGCCAACGGTGCGGTAGTGGCCATGCCCGTGTCGGCGCTCTCTTCGCCGGCAATTCTCCGACTCCACTTGAGACTCCCGCTCTACTTCTCTCCACCAAGAAGGGCCTCCCAGCCTTCCTTTCCCCTGATCTTCTGCCCTCGCTTCCTTCTTCCGGCCCTCACTCTCTTCACATAAGCCCCGTCCACTTGTAAGCGCCCGCCAGTCGTTCGATGAAATTCCTGACAGTAAATCACCATCCTATTCCATTCCCTGCACCTAATTTCATTGTAAAACTCTCGTCTGCAGCCTTGATGGTCCTACTCCAGCAGTTATTTCAAGCATTGGAGGCTTGCACCAAATGCTGGCCTTGCATAATTGCTTCTTTGTGGCCTCAGCCCGGGATTCTATCCAAAGCTTGCCTGTGAGTACTGCTGCTAATAAGCTAGGAGCCTCTTTTGAGACACCGGGAGGCCGCTGGCTGGTATTGTTATCATTATTATTATTAATGATCACTGTCTTCTTTCATGCTTTTGGATTAAGGTATTGATGTAATCCTTCTGTTGATAGGTTAAGCCTTCCAGTTACATGGATGTTATTTCCTCCTTGAAACCTGATTTTTGGGCTAGTTTGGCTGATGAGGTTCCCGCATGGGTTTCAGAAAAGAGGAACAGGGCTTCGGTGGACCGCACTCTGCGGTGGCTGGATGATTGCATTGCTCTGGATAAGGTCTGTGGAGTTATGCGTCAGATTACTGATGGATGTGTAGTTACTTTTTTTTTGAATTCTCTTGTTACTTTCTAAAGAACAATTTGCCTGATTCTTCCAAATTTAAAGCTAAAACTTGTCCTGAGTCTTTCGATGTTGAAGTTGGTGACCGGGCGGTCTGGCGGTTTGTCTTGGCGGGTTGAAGACCGCGCGGTCTGGCGGTTTGTCTCAGTCGGCTTGGAGACTGGGCGGTCTGGCGGTCTGCCCTGGCAGTCTCTCTTCCTCTCTGGTGGTAGCCGTGCGGTTAGCCCTGTTGTCTAACCGCGCGGCTTGTGCGGTTTGTTTTGTATAGTCCGCTTGTCCTGTAAATTATAGTCTCACATCTCTTATTTGTATTCTCTCATCTCTCCTCCATTCTATATAAAGGAGGACATACCTTTGTAATAGATATCTTTTTTTGGATAATAAAATTTCAATTATTCAAAAGTTTATTCGCTTGTTCTCTACTTTTCGCCTCTTGTCTCTACTTTCTAACATGGTATCAGAGGACACGGTCATTTCCTCCTGATTCTGTCCGCCCTCTGTTGTTCGCGACTTGTTTTCCGCGTTCTGCGACTTGATTCGCGGCTTGCCCTCTCTTCTATCCGCGCGGCTTGTTTCTATCCGCGCGGCTTGTTTCTGTCCGCCGACCTGTTCGCGCGGCTTGCTTCTTCTTGGTTCTCTTCTCCTCCTACTCTTTGTCGCAGCGACCTGTTTCGTTGTCGCCGCGCTCCTTGTTCTTTCTTGCCTCTCCGACTTCCTAGTCGTTGCGGTCTGTCTCTGTCCGCGGGTCTTGTCTCTATACTCGCGGTTTGCTGCTGTGATCTGCCTGACCGTGCGGGTTGTTCCTTTTCACCCGCATCTTGGTCGCGGTCACCTGCTCTTCTCTTCTCTTCTGTTCGCTCGGCCTTCTCAGTCCGCGCGACCTCTTACCCGCTGGACCTTTGCCTTCTTTTTAGCCACTTTCTTCTTGTTGCCTTCTACCCGCTTCTGCTTGCTAGTCGCCTCGGCCTCATCTTTGGCCGTGCGACTTGTTCTCCTCTGTTCGCCCGATTTTTTCAGGTCGTGCGACTTCTTTCCCTCTGCTTTGCTCGACTTCTTGGAAGCGGCCTTCCTAGCCGCCCGACCTATTTTCTGGTCGCCCGGCTTGGTGTTCTAGTCTATTCTCGCGGCTTGTTCTTCTCGTCGCGGTTTGCTACTCTCTTGCTTCCATGGCTTTCCTCTCCTCCAGCCTGTCCGCCTCCGTGGTCACCTCTTCTGGTAGTGCTCATGTTGTGACTCGCGGACGCTGGCTCATCGACTCTGGTGCAACAAATCATATGACAGGCAACCCTCAATGTTTCTCTCTTCTTGACACACAGGCTCAGTTTCCCCCAGTCATTGTCGCTGATGGATCTCCCTCCCCGGTCCATGGGACGGGCATGGTTCAAGTCACTCCATCTCTCTGCTTGGCTGATACCCTCTATGTGCCCAAGTTTCCGTGCAATTTATTATCGGTTACTTCTTTATGCAAGCAACTACGGTGTTCTGTCACATTCACCCCTACCTCTTGTGCTTTTCAGGATCCGGACTCCCAACGGACGATTGCTACCGGGACTGAGAGTGGTGGCCTCTACTTCCTCGACAACATTTCTGCTCTATCCGCCTTCTCCTCCTCCTCTACAGATCTTCTCCAATGGCATCTTCGCCTTGGACATGCTCCTCCCCGCATTCTACGACAGCTCCTGCCGCACCTCCCTCCTAATCATCCTCCTCTAAACTGTGATGCATGTCACCTTGGCAAACATCACCGCTCCTCCTTCCCACCAACGCAAAGTCGGGGCTCTTCCCATCCGTTCGACCTCGTTCACTCTGACATATGGGGTCCCGCTCCTACCCTCACCATCGGTCGGGGCAGTTCCTATTTTGTCACCTTCATTGATGATTTCTCTCGATCTACGTGGGTATATCTTCTTAAAGATCGCTCCGAGTTGTTCTCTGTTTGGACCTCATTTTATTCACTGGTTAAAACTCAGTTTGCTACGTCTATTAAAATTCTTCGTTCTGACAATGCTAAGGAGTATCTTAGCCACGACTTCTCCTCCTTTTGCACTCGCCATGGTGTTATTCGTCAAACCAGCTGTGTTTACACTTCACAACAAAATGGGGTGGCGGAACGCAAAAACCGTCACCTACTTGATATCGCTCGCACTATGATGACTCAAATGCATGTTCCTCGCTCCTATTGGGGCTATGCTGTCCTTCTCTCCTGCTATCTCATCAATCGCCTTCCCTCCACCGTTCTCCACGGTGCTACCCCCTTCTCCATTCTTTATCCGGACAAGGATCCCTTTCCTCTTCCTCTACACATCTTTGGGTGCACCGCTTTTGTGCACTCTCCCGCTGCCACCCGTGATAAACTCTCACCCCGTGCCACCAAATGTGTCTTTCTGGGCTACTCTCCCACTCAGAAAGGCTATTGTTGCTTTGACCCTGTTACCCGCAAGCAATTTGTCTCTGCGGATGTCACATTCTTTACCAATGCATCTTACTTCTCTTCCGCTTCCTCTTCTCCTCCTCCTGCTCCTACTTCTCATACCAACCCATCCATTCCCTCTGCTCCCACTGAGGTTCCGTCCTCTCCACCCACTCCACCGTCTTCCCCATCCTCCTCATCTCCACCCTCTCCTCCGCTTTCTCCCTCCACTCCGCTGCCATCTCTCTCTACTCCCGGGCCAGCTCTCTCCACCACGGATACTCCGGATACTGAGGCACCTGCTGACCTGGATCTCCCGATTGCTCTTCGCAAAGGGGTTCGGGCTTGTACCCACCATCCTCTTGCTGCGGTTGTTTCCTACGATCGCCTTACCCCTGCTCGCCGAGCCTTTGCCCTAGCTATCTCGGCCACTACCACCCCCCGTTCCTACCAGGAGGCCCTTACTATTCCTCACTGGAAAGTTGCCATGGATGAGGAGATTGCTACTCTCACTGAACGGGGTACCTGGACCCTTGTTCCGCCTCCTTTCGGCACCGATGTGGTTGGTTGTCGCTGGGTCTTCGTGGTGAAGTTTCTCCCGGATGGCAGTGTGGATCGTTATAAGGCTCGTCTGGTTGCCAAGGGTTTTACCCAAACTTATGGGGTTGATTACTTTGACACTTTCTCGCCCGTGGCTCGCCTCAGCACTATTCGGGTTCTTCTCTCTGTGGCTGTCAACAGGGATTGGCCCATCTCGCAGCTAGATGTTCAGAATACCTTCCTCTATGGAGATCTGCAGGAAGCTGTTTACATGGAGCAACCTCCTGGGTATGTTGCTCAGGGGGAGACACGGGTATGCCGGCTAAAGAAGGCTATCTATGGCCTCAAGCAGAGTCCTCGTGCCTGGTTTGACAAGTTCAGTGGCATTGTTGCGGCCATTGGTTTTACACGAAGCTCAGCAGATCACTGCTTGTTTGTTCGGAAAACCGCCTCTGGTCTTGTTGTTCTTGCGGTTTATGTTGATGACATTCTTCTTACTGGCGATGACCAGGATGGGATACTGATGACCAAGAAACACCTTCGTCAACATCTGGTTACAAAGGATATGGGCTCCCCGAAATACTTTCTGGGGATTGAAATCTCTAGAAAGCCCAACTCCATGGTCCTTTCACAACGGAAGTATGCTCTTGATCTTTTAAAGGATGCAGGACTCACTGGTGCTAAACCTGCACGTTGTCCTATGGCTGCTAGAGAAGACAAAACTTGGACAGATGACTCACCTCTTCTCTCTGATCTTACGAGATACCGGCGTCTGGTGGGCAAGCTCATATATCTCACGGTAACCAGACCCGACATCTCCTATGCTGTTGGCAAGGTGAGCCAGTTCATGCAAGCTCCGAGAGAGTGTCATCTACAATCTGCTCTGAGGATATTAGAGTATATTAAAGCTGCTCCAGGGAAAGGACTCCTATTTCAGAAGAATGGTCACCTAAGGGTTGAAGCTTACTCTGATTCAAGCTATGCGGATGACAAAGGGGACCGCAAATCGACTTCAGGTTTCTGCACATTTGTTGGAGGCAATCTTGTGAGTTGGAAGAGCAAGAAACAGTTTGTCGTTTCCAGGTCCAGTGCAGAGGCTGAATATCGTAGCATGACATCGACTACATGTGAGTTGAAGTGGTTGCGGGCTCTCATGCTTGACTTAGGAGAGGTTTACAACTATCCTCTTCCTATGTTCTGTGACAATAAGGCCGCGATACACATTTCCAAAAATCCGGTCTTTCATGAGAGAACAAAACACATAGAAGTCGACTGTCATTTTATTCGAGAAGAAATATTGAAGAAACAGATTTGCACTCCATTTGTCACGTCCGACAACGAGTTGGCAGACGTCTTCACCAAGCCGGTGTCCGCTTCCTTTTTCCACATCTGCGACAAGCTGGGCATGATCGATATATATGCTCCAGCTTGAGGGGGAGTGTTGAAGTTGGTGACCGGGCGGTCTGGCGGTTTGTCTTGGCGGGTTGAAGACCGCGCGGTCTGGCGGTTTGTCTCAGTCGGCTTGGAGACCGGGCGGTCTGGCGGTCTGCCCTGGCAGTCTCTCTTCCTCTCTGGTGGTAGCCGTGCGGTTAGCCCTGTTGTCTAACCGCGCGGCTTGTGCGGTTTGTTTTGTATAGTCCGCTTATCCTGTAAATTATAGTCACACATCTCTTATTTGTATTCTCTCATCTCTCCTTCATTCTATATAAAGGAGGGCATACCTTTGTAATAGATATCTTTTTTTGGATAATAAAATTTCAATTATTCAAAAGTTTATTCGCTTGTTCTCTACTTTTCGCCTCTTGTCTCTACTTTCTAACATTCGATAACCTTAAAAGCAACATTGACAACTGAATTTCCCCCTCTATGATCGTTATCAACTATGGGTCTATTTGGTTGGACATAATTTAGGCTTTGGAATTGTAATTGGAGGTCAAGTTCTAATGAAAATGACATTCAATTTTAGTTCGAGAGCCCTAATTCCATCCAAATCCTTAGTGATATGATGTTGGCATATGCATTTTTGATCTTTTCTTGTCTAAGGCTTAAAGTTTATCGAATAATGGCGCGTATTTATGCATTGACATTCTAGGTATTGATGCAGTGATGCCTTCACTTGCGTAGACATGTTCATGAAGTTTTGTGGCGTTTCATGATATGTGTGTATTTAAGTTATAAGATCAGTTCCAAGTTTTACAATCCTAGACTCAGTTTGACTCAACCGATTGAATAGAGCTGTTTGAGAAGCAGTAATGAAAAAGCTGCAGACTATTTGGAGAGTCTCTTGCATAAGTGTTGATAATCGGGGAAGAGTGACCAAAATTTTTGATAGCAAGTATTTTTGAGGAAAAAAGGTATGGAAATCAAAGGCAGGTGGGGTTGAAATTGCACTGGAATCACTAAAAAGTTTTTCAATAACAACTATTTTCAAGAATAATGAAACCATAAGGAAAAGAGGAATATCACATTGCACTAAAAATCATCAAAACCAAGAAATACTATCATTTTAAACCCTAAAGAAGGATGGAGTCACCAACAAGGAGTAATAAGGACCGGATGCATTGGATCGAAGGGATCAGAAACCTTAAATCTGCGACTAGAAGCACCGGGGTCGAGCTAAGAGAGGTCAACGAGGGCCGGTTGTGGTCTCGGGAGGTTCATGCGATCGTGGATGCTCTCGTGGTGTCCGTTGGCGAGAAGATCTGCGATCGGGGAGAGGGATTCCAGACGGGATCAGGAAGGGATCAACAACGGGATCGGGAGAGCTCTCTCGCGCAGATCCGGCTCCGGCTGTTGAGGGATGAAATTTCTCTTATGAGAAGTGGCCAAACATGTGGATGAGATGCAAAAAGCTGAAGCTCGCCTGATTTTCAAAAAAAGAGTGTATCAACTATTTTAATGTAAGCTCTTTTCGAGGAGTTGCACATTCAAATAGTCTAAAACGGTGGTTGCAGTTGGAATGCAGCCTTTTTGATTTGCCAGAGCTGCCCCAAACAGAGCCCTAGTTTATATAAATGAAAAAGCATGAATCCTTGGGCTCCTTTTATTTGAAGTAATTGAGAGGTCGGAATTGAAATTGAGGTAAATTTCAATTCTGTTGTTTGGCTGCAGGAAAAAATTTAGCGACATGAATTAGAATTGGTAATTTGGTTGTTTCGGCTACATGTAGGAATTGACAATATTATGATAAGATAAATAGGTTTTGATTAAGTAAACAATAGAGGAATAACAGACTATGCACATAATAGAAAGCTTGATTAAGGCTTGTGATTACCAAAGACTCAATACAAAAACTGTAATGAAAACAATAGAGATAAAAAGGTTCTTTTATTTACAGAATTTTATAGAAACATTGATCCTAAGAGATCCAAAATTGAAAACAATAGAGGAATTCAGAAACATTGATATAATGTTCTCCAAAATTGAAACTTTGTAATGAAAACAATAGAGGAATTTTATATAATGTTCTCCAAATTTTAATATAGAATTCAGAAACATTGATCCTAAGAGATCCAAAATTGAAACTTTGTAGATGTGTTACAGTTGGCAATGAGTCTTTCCTTACGACATAGAAGGGAGAATTCATTCCTCTGCCTTTCCAACACTAAAGAACTTCCAAAAACCTCTGGATTCTACCAGAATCCGCTCTAAGATCATGCCCACGGTCCCCTATAATGCAGATATTTAGTTCGACGGCTTCTTTCCCATCATTTTCACCTTCTTTCTTGGTAAACAAACTTATTATTGACGGCGGATGCACCTAATGCTTGACGCAAATTTGGACATATTTATTTGGTTCTTGAAGAAGGTTGGTTTTCCCAGCCTGCTCGTCATTGTCGGTGAGGTCGGATGGCCGACTTACGTTGGCTAGACGGCGAGCATAGACTGGAGAAAGCATTCAACCAAGGCCTGCTTTCTCCATGTGACAAGGTGCGGGCGAAACTCGGGGGGGGGGGGGGGGCAAAAGAAAGGAGAAGTCCGATCCATTTAGGTTGAATTGATGGGGAAGGAAAGTAAGCTTTAAGTAATTCTCTTGGCATTGAGAGAAATTTCAATTTCATTATTGTAGAGAAAGCTCCAAAGCTTATATATACTTCTTGAATTGTAAAGTTACAAGTATGAATACATTTATATAGGAAAAGAGGAAGAAGAGTAATCGCACTCCAAGATGTAGGACTAATGCAAAGAGAGAGAAAAGAGAGAAAAATGGGCCCATAAATGGGCCCTTAACTAGGCTTTTCGAACACTCCTCCCCCCCAAGCTGGAGCGTACAAGTCGTAGGCATCAAGCTTGGATAAAAACTGGTAGTATAGCGGTCGGGAGAGAGCTTTAGTCAGGATGTCAGCAACTTGGTTTGTAGGAGGAACATGCTCCAAATCTATCTTCTTTGACTGTACCTTTTCCCGGATAATGTGACAGTCAACTTCAATATGTTTTATGCGTTCGTGAAAGATCGGATTCTTGGCAATGTGTATTGCTACTTGACTGTCACAAAATAGGGCCGCTGGTGATGAGAGACGAACACCCAAGTCTCCCAGAAGGCTCTCAAGACAGGTTAACTCGAAAAAAACAGCAGCCATAACCCGGTACTCGGCTTCAGCAGAAGAGCGAGCAACCACTGTCTATTTCTTGCTACGTCAGGTTATGAGATGTCCACCGAAGTAGGTACAGAAACCAGTTGTGGAACGCCTATCATCAATGGATCCTGCATAGTTAGCGTCAGAGTACGCGACAAGAGATAGAGATGTGGATGGCTTGTACACAAGCCCTTGTCCTGGAGCGATCTTGAGATATCGAAAAATGCGTTCGACAGCTTGAAGATGAGATGTCCGAGGAGCATGCATAAAACGACTCATGACTCCCACGGCAAAAGAGATGTCTGGTCGAGTAACCGTAAGATAGATCAGCTTCCCAACAAAGCGTCTATAGTATTCAGGATTTGTAAGCAGCTTGTCGGAGTCAGAGTTGTGGGCCGAGAGCTTGTGATTGGCGTCCATAGGAGTATCCGCAGGTTTGCATCCAGAATAGCCGGAATCATGAAGGAGGTCTATACAATACTTCCTTTGGGATAACACAAGACCATCAGGGTGTCGTGCAACTTCAAGCCGAAGAAAATACCGAAGGTTGCCAAGATCTTTGGTCTGAACAGCAGAGTTTAACTGTTGCTTGATATGTTGTATCCTTGTAGTATCGTTGCCAGTAATGAGGATATCGTCAACATAGACAAGTAGGATCACAGTTCTTGTTGACCGGTGTCGGGTGAAGAGAGAAAAGTCAGTCGAGCTTCGAATGAAGCCAATATCACAGACAACCTTGCTGAATTTTTCAAACCAAGCGCGCGGGGAGTATTTGAGACCATAAATAGATTTCCGAAGATGACAAACCCGAGACTTCCCCGTGGTCTCAAACCCGGGAGGTTGGTGCATATAAACAGTCTCCTATAGATCACCATTGAGGAAGGCGTTCTTAATATCCAGCTGATAAAGAGACCAATGACAATGAACAGCCAAGGAGAGAAGAACGCAGACCGTGTTCAATTTGGCCACCGGAGAGAAGGTTTCCTCATAATCAAGGTCATGTTGCTGAGTAAATCCCCGGGACACGAGGCGGGCCTTTAGACGCTCAACGGTGCCATCCGCCGCATGTTTAATAACAAAGACCCACTTGCAGCTAACACAGGGTTGGCATGCAGGGAGAGGAACCAGATCCCAAGTCCGGTTAACCCAGAGAGCCCGCATTTCATCATCTATGGCCGTCCGCCACCCCGGGTGTTAAAGAGCCTCTTGTACAGAATTAGGGGTGGAGATAGAGGATAAAGATAGAGCACTCTGTCGGAGTTCCGGAGAGAGGCGGTGAAAAGAGACATAGTTGGCCAACGGGTGGGCCGTGGAAACAGTTGTCGAATCCACAGGCTGCAAAACATCATTAGAGTATGACAACTCTCATATGGTAGTAGACGAGGAAGGACGTCGAGTGTACACACGAATGATAGGTGGTGTAGGTGGTTTAGGTGGGATAGGTGTGTGAAGGATTAGTGTGGGAAGGAGAGGTGGAAGGTTTTAATTAACAGGGATAACAGGCCGCAAGAGAGGTGGCGGAAGAGGAGAATCAGCAGGTTGAGAGTAATATGGCTGATCTTCGAGGAAGGTGACATCAACAGAAGTAACCACCTTGCGATCCGTGGGAGAAAAACAAACGCAGCCTTTCTGAGTCTGAGAATAACCCACAAACATATATTTAGTGACACAGGGAGCAAGTTTGTCAGTGGATGTTCCAAGATGATGAACAAAGCACACACAACCAAACACGCGAAGGGTGATGGAGAAAGAGAGTTTGGAGGGAAAAAGAAGATTGAAGGGAACCGCAAAATTAAGAATAGAGGAAGACATGCGGTTAATAAGAGTGCATGCGGTAGAGACCGCAAAATTCCAATACTGTTTCGGAACATTCATCCTAATCATAAGGGAGCGGGTGACCTCAAGTAGGTGTCGATTCTTGCGTTCAGCAACGTCATTTTGTTGGGGGGTATAAACACAAGAGGTTTGATGAATAATCCTAAACTCCGCACAGAGGTGAGCAAAGACATGACTAGTGTATTCACGGGCATTGTCGGTGCGGAGGGTTTTAATGGTAGTGGAAAACTGGTTGCGAGTTTCAATGAAAAAGGTACTGAATACACCGGGCAATTCAAAGCGGTCACGAAGGAGGTACAGCCAGGTCACCCGAGAGTAGTCATCGACAAATGTGACAAAGTAACGGTATCCAAAAACACTTGCAATTTTGTAAGTTCCCCAAATATCGGAGTGAACAAGATCAAAGGGAGCATGACTCCGAGTAGGATGTGGTGAGAACGTAGAGCGATGATGTTTCCCATAGATACAGGACTCACACGTGAACTTTTGGAAGGACACGTCTGGGAGAGATTTTCTGAGTATGTTTAGAGGAGCGTGACCCAGACGTCGATGTCAATCAACAGAGCTAATAGAAGAAAACACCGTTGTGGGAGAGGGGTGAAGGATATAGAGACCATTCGACAGATGCCCTTTTCCAATGATGGTTTGCGTCTTGCGATCCTGCACAACACACAAGTTAGATGAAAAAACAACATCACAATCGAGGTCAGTAGTGAGTCGACCAACAGAGAGAAGGTTGAAAGGAGAGCCCAAAACATGAAGGGCAGAGCGAAGAGTAATGGAGGAAGTGAGGTGAATATTTGTCGCGCCAGAAACGGGAATTGTGTCCCCACTAGCAACAGTAATGAACTTGGGATGCATGAAGTTCAATTATTGTGGTGGTTTTCGTGAGGTAATGTGCTGAGAGGCCCCGGAATCCAAAATCCAGGATGAGCTATGAGCAAGGCAGGAGGTACCACCATCGGAAACAGACACCACAGAGCTCGGAGGACAGCTGATCATCTTGCAAGGAATAGCCCGCAGCGGTCACGGTGACAACGCACCAGCGACAAGAAATGGCCACGACCAGCACGGTAAGAAAAGAGCCCGCAACGGCTAGAAACACGCCGCAAGGTCAAACACAGAAGGCCGCAGCGGGAAGACAGAAGGCCGCAGCGGGAAGAGTCCTGCCGCATGAAGAGTCTAGCCGCAACGGGAAGATAGAAGGCCGCGGTGGGAAGAGAAGAGAGGCCACCTGGAGAGAGAAAGAAAAGAGAAGCCGCACGGTCACGATGATAACACCAGCGGCAAGGAGGATGTCACGACCAGTATGCGGAGTCCGCAACAAGAAGGAGAAACCGCTAGCGATAAGACAGGTCGCAGCGACCAATAGAGAAGGCGAGGAGAAGAGGGGGTTGCGGGTAAAAGAGATCGCTGCGGGTAAAAAGAGGTCGCCGCGAGAAGAAGCAACAACTGCGGGTAGAGAAATCAGCGACGAGAAGAGAAGGCTGCCTCGGGTAAAGGCAAACGTCGCGGGAAAGGGGTAGCGGACTGGGTGGTTTAGAAATAGACCGCACCCAAGCAGAGGCCGAGCGGTTAGGAGCAGACTGCAGCGGTAAGAAGCAGAGAGAGACCGCAACGGATAGGAAAACAAACCGAGAGGAAGCAGGCAGCGTGAAGAGGTGGGGAAAAAACAAGTCGCCACGGAGAGATTAAGAAGACAAGCCGAGACGGTTAGACCGGCCAGCAGACCGGAAGAGCAAACCGTGCAGTTACAACAAGGGAAAGCAGTAGCAGACCGTGCGGGTTAGAAATAGACCGCACCCAAGCGGTTAGGAGCTGACCGTAGCAGTAAGGAGAAGGAGAAGAAGGGAGAGACTACAGCGGATAGAAAAAAACTAACCAAACTGGGTGGGGTCCACGAGCCAGAGAGAGGAGGGCTATATAAAGGGGAAAAGAGAGGTGGATCCACGGGAGATGAAAGGGAGGCGAGTAGAGGGATGGGGGCCGCCATCAACAAGCAGTAAGAAGGATGACCAAGCCGCCGCGGTCAAAAAAGGGAAAACCGGGCGGACAGAGAAGCCGAGTGGTCAGAGACAGCTCGGACCGGGTTCTCTCTGATACCATGTAGAGAAAGCTCCAAATCTTGTATATACTTCTTGAATTGTAAAGTTACAAGTATGAATACATTTATATAGAAAAAGAGGAAGAAGAGAAATCTCACTCCAAGATGTGGGACTAATACAAAGAGAGAGAAAAGAGGAAAAAATGGGTCCCTAGATGGGCCCTTAACTAGGCTTTTCTAACAATTATGTTATGATCAAGGTTGCAGGTGTATAATGTCTGGGACACATTAGTTTTAATTTTTCATGTTGGTTTTAATCCGTCGGGGCATATATCAAAAATATTTTATATATCAAGTTTCAATATTTAATTATTTATATGCTTAATTATATTTAAGTATATATATATATATATTAATAATTTAACATTTATTGGATTTTTAAATTTACCGAGCTATTATAAATATTTTATGTTCAAAAGTAATGATATATGACATGAAAGAAAACTAGAGGAAGCTAGGAAGTCATCAATGATGATGGAAGATAACAAACCTTCAGTCCAAAATCGAAAGATCAAACAGAATCAAAGTCAATGATAGATAGACACAAAAAAGGAAGTCAGATGAAGTATTAAGATAAGCGAGACCTAGGATACAAAACGACTCGGACAATGAAAAATTTTCATTTTATTATCTATTAAATCATAGATATTAAATAAAATAAATTGAAAAAAGTAAGCCAATTATTGGATCATATACCTTATCAGTAGCTTCACTTCCAATATACCATTAGGATATATTGCTTGATATATCGGCGAATATATCGAACGATAGCGGATATATCGACCGATAAATTCCAAAAGAATAGTTTGCAAAAAGTTATCGCCATGTCAGACGATATCCACAATAATGATTATGATGTGCGCCGAATATGGGAATTGGAATTGAGGGGCCAATTCTAATTCTCACGCCCAATTTAACCAACTGAGGCCTAAGCGTCTTGACAATAGTATCTATTTTGACTTTTTGGAGGTCTCCTAATATGCTTAATAACTGCTACTAATGTCATGAAAATATTTGTCAATTCATATGCTTTAGTAGTAGTTCATCTTTTAATAGAGATACAGACTAGTTTATATGAATATTTTATCATTTTGCTGTTTTAAAACTTTATATATTTTCTTTATTTTTTTTCTTTATTTTAGACAGGTGGAAATAATATTTTTGGGTCTATTGTCGGTGGTTCTAGGGTTGGAGAGCGGAAACGTTGTGCCACTGAAGTGGCAAAGAGAAATGTGCACGGTAATGTTAAGTGTCCCTTATTCGTTTCCTTTAATGCTTTAGTTTGAAATTATTATTTACAACTAGAAATTTTTGGGTCTATTGTTGGTGGTTCTAGCATTGAGAACTTCTTTTGGAGTGAGATCATTTACTGGCATAAGATGCCACTTTCTATTATAAACGATAGCAATTCTCAATTTGCTAATGAAAAAGTTCGAAGCTTTTGCGAACAAGTGGGGATTGAGCTTCGCTATTCATCTGTTCATCACCCTCGGAGTAACATCGAAGTGAAAGCAACTAACAAACTTATAAAAATCTTCGGAAGAAAAAATTAAGAATGTACGTGGAAATTAGACTACACGCTTTCTTTCTGTTCTTTGGACCCTTTGAACCATCCTAAATATAGCTATGGGGGAGACCCTATTCAAGCTATCATATAAATTTGAGGTCCTCATCATAGTGGAATTTGAGGTCCTCATATAGTGGAATTTGAGGTGATGAGTCTAAGGGTCGTCATGCCTTGAGGAGGTGGAGAATGATGATACTAGGCACAAAAAAGGTGTGAATACATATAACCAAATGAAGTAGCATTTATCACACGAATTTGAGGCCCTCGTCATAATTGAATTTGAGGCGATTAATCTAAGGGTCATCATGCATGCCTAGAGGAGGGGGAGAATGATGATACTAGGTACAAAAAAGGTGTATATAAATAAAACCAAATGAAGTAGCATTATTTATATCTGTTACACATGCTAAATAGAGGCGAAGCATTAATGAGAATACGCAATAACTTCCACTACGTATAGCTGACTTAGGGAAAAATAAAAATTTGCACAAATAAAATATTGTAAGTAACAAGCAAAACATGCTAACTATTTTCCTAATCAGTCATCACACCCATCTAGCAGTAGAAACACTGGTTCTCGGTACCCAAGTGAGCCCAGAGGACTTGGACAATATATTCTTTGGTATAATATTTGCTGAGACTTGAAAATGAAGAAGAGCAACTATGCAATTTAGACCTGATTAAAGAATTGAGGGATCTCGCTATCACTCGACAAGAAAAAGTGAATCAAAGGCTGAGTAGATATTTTTGATAAGAATGCCTGGGTCAAACAGTTTATCTTTTGAGATTTAGTCATGAAAGAGATGGATGCAACGAAGAAAATGACCTTTGTGGAAAAAGAGAAAATGACCTTAGTGGAAAAGCTAAATCCTAATTAGGCAGAACTCCTCATCATTAAAGAAGCTTTGAAAAATGAGAGTTACCATTTACAAACCATGATGGAAAATCAAGTACTTGGAATGACGATGAAGCGTTATTATGCATAGTCAAAGTACAAATCATCGACATGTAAGGCAATTTACAAGGAAACAATTATCTTACCTTTTCTGTGCATAGAGTTCGTGATCCCCTTTTTGGGCTCGCAAATGCCTTTTTGTCACATAACTAGCGGATACACTCCATGAGCGCTTGATGTTATGCGAGTTCTATATATTAGAATTGCTCTTGAACTCGCGTTATACCTTTTGCGATTTCTTGATTTATGTTTTTAACTCTCGCCAGTATCTGCTTGAATCTCCTTGACTTGAGATTGTTGAACTGTAATTCCCACCATTATTACAACTCGTAAGAGTTGTTTGTGAGTCTATAAGTGCTTGGCCTGATCCAGGCATGCTATGATCTTTAGGCTATGAAGTTCTTTACGACTTGTATATGCAGTTTGTTGATCTAATAGGAGTGAATGACCAGCGTTATGTCATTATCGTGCCTCAACAGAGTACTCGTCAATGCCTAGAAACTCCTTTGAGGGCAAGCACTGCGCCCGTACATTTGTCCCTCTATTAAGATTGTTCTTAGTGGATTCTTGGATTCCTTATGCCTAATTGTTGGGAATATTAATGCCCACAATGTTCCTGATTTGAAAAAGTCTCCAAGACAAAGATAGACGCACAATACATTTGATGATTGTTTTATTCTTGATGTTTTAGGCTTAATATTTAATCATCTTAATGATCTACAGTGGTTCATGGATTTGGTATAAGCCATTAAGCATTAATCAAGAAATCAAAAAAATATGTTAAGTAAAATATCGACTAGACCAGGTTCAGATAAAGTCCAAATATCGACTAGATTGTGATGGGGGACCATCGGGCGCACTGCGGCGCAAGGCGGATCCCACCTTCGTATATTCGCGCCGACGGACTTGATCGAACCGGCGATCCGTTACCGTGGATGCGTCCGGCTCGTCGTTTAGATTCATTTTCATATATAGCACTTTGTATTTCGGATATTATTTTATATAGTTTTGGGGACGTAACCGCCGACCAATCATAGCCGTCGATTTCGGTTTCCCTAGCTTGGCTTTCTTATAAATAGAATAGGAGGGCTGCAGGAATTGCTATTGCTGAAGTTAGGAGAAGATCATCTTCCTCGCTTTCGGTGATCATTCCGCGGTGCCGACGCCGTGGAGCCCCTTGGTGCCGACTCCTTGGGTAAGATTCCTATCTTTTCTTGTGTCCTTTTCCCCTACCAAGCAGCCCCGCCCCCTTCCTTGCCAGATCTGGCCGCCAGCCCCTTTCCCCTATCAATCCCCACCGCCGCCACCCTTAAACTCCTCCATACAGCCCGCCGCTCCTCCCTCTTTCCCCCTTGCAAGCCCCACGCCGCCGGCCCACAACCACCTACCGCCGCCCTTCATTTTCCCCCACCCCAGCAGCCCCCACAAAGGCCCCTCCAGCCCAAACCGCTGCCCCCCATCAGCCCGCCAGCACCCTGTCGCCCAGATCTGGGCTGATCCCACTGGATCCAGCCCAGCCGACCCTAAAACCCCCCTTTCTCCCTTCGACCAACAGCCCCTTCATTCCCCACGTGGATCCACCCCCCCCCCTGCCCGATCCAGTCTCGCCACCACCCGGAAGCCCCTCTTAACTCCGAAGCTTCAGATCTTTACATATTTCCTGCAGTCCGAATTTTAATTCAGAATTTCGTACTTGTTTTTATGTGGATTTTCTTGTTGTTGGTATAAATATTATGCACGTTGTGGATCTTGTGATTGACGGAATTATAGCACATTGTATTTGCCTGTGAATCTCTTGCTTTGCAGGACGCTTAATTCGCCGCGCGCTTAAATTAGCCCTCCGTGCGGAGAAACGCTATTGCCTAAATTGTTGAATATAAATCGTTTCTCTTGTTTAGAATGAATGTAATGTTTTATATTTTGTCTTGTTGCTTAAATTAATTTAATGCCTGATTAATATCATCTCGCATATAGTCATTGGTTAGGGTGAGTCCACCCCCTCACACACTAGCAGGTGTCTTAGGAGTTCACCCACAGCCTACCCTACATCAGTTGGTATCAGAGCACAGGTTGGGCCATTTTGCATGCTCCGTAGTGGTAGGACATTTAGAAGCATGGTAGATCCACCAGTCACCAACGACCGGGCAGCGGGCTCGAATTCGAGTACCGCTACCACCGATTTCCAGCGCCTTATTCTAGAACGCTTTGACGCAATGGGTACCCAGTTCGAGAATGTGCGTCACGATATCGCCGCGGTGACTCATCGTCTAGATCTGATAGAGCACGCTAGAGATACTCCCTCCCTTCATGACGATGAGATCGCGGGTGACCTGGGCGACTCTCCCCGTCGCGGGCAGCGGGTCAGAGATGATCCGCCACCGGCAGACCGCTACCACCGTGAGGTCCCCGTGAGAGTCCCCACCCCGCCTGCATGGCGGAATCCTGAGCCAGCACGTGGCCGACCCCCGCCCCCGCGGGAAGATTACCGCATGCCACGTCATCCTGGCCTGAGGGACCATGTCCCTCCACACGGTCGCTGTGACCATCGTCGAGACGAGTATTACCCGCCGGGTCGACGTGAGCACGGGCCCCCGCCTGCTCGGCACGACTATGATCGGGACGACGATCCTGATGAGTATCCTGACCCGCGGAGAGGTGATCGCGGTTTTGACATCACCCGTAGGATTCGCCTCGATGCCCCGACATTCGATGGTCGCCTGGATCCAAAGGCCTTTAGTGATTGGCTCCTGGACATGGATCATTATTTTGATTGGTACGATATGAGTGATGATCGTTGTGTCCGGTTCGCCAAGATGAAATTAGTCGGACAGGCTAAGGTGTATTGGATTAGTGTGGAGCGAGCCTTAGAGCGTGATGGTTATTACCCCATCACCAGATGAGATGATATGAAGGAGAGGCTTAAGGATAAGTACCTTCCTGCCTCCTACCGTGATCAGCTACTTGACCAGCTGCAGAGTTTACGCCAGGGGACGCTTTCCGTAGCCGAGTATATGGCTCGATTCGACGAGCTAGTCGTTAGGAGCGATATTTCGGAGGAGCCTATTGCCACTGTCTCTCGATTCAAGGCTGGCCTCCGATCGGATCTCCGGAGAGAGCTGATTCCCCATCGTCTGGAGACTGTGGATCAGATATTCCAGCTCGCCCTCGAGTACGAGCAGTACCTTCGTACGCCTGGTACGAGGCAGTTCCCCTCCCGGACGGAGTCATCGTCGTTTAGGAAGCCCGCTCCAGCCCAGACGGCTACAGCCGCCCCACCCTCACGGGTCACTACTGACTGGAAGGGCAAAGCTGTCGCTACTGAGGGCCAGAGGCCTGGGGGTATCCAGTGTTTTAGATGCTCGGGCAGAGGACACGTGGCGGCGCACTGCCCCACGAGGAGTCTGTTGATCGAGGATGAGGAGCAAGGAGTAGAGGGAGAGGAAGAGGTTACCGAGGAGATCACTACCACCGTCGAGGAGGGATGGGAGAGCGACGCTGAGCGTTCATTAGAGGTGGGAGTGGTCAGACGCCTCCTACACACCCCCCGTGCCGATGAGGACTGGCGCCGCACCACCATTTTCTACACGTATTTCCCGAGTGCAGGCGGACCCTGCAAGTTGGCTATTGATAGCGGGAGTTGCGTGAACATCGTGGCCCAGAAGGGTCTAGACCGTATGCAGGTGAAGGCGGAGCCTCACCCACATCCTTATCGTGTCATCTGGGTCGATAAGACAGCTATCCAGGTTACCCAGCGCTGTCTCGTTCCTATCACCATCGCATCCTTCGAGGACCAGGTTTGGTGTGATGTCATCCCTATGGACGTCGCCCACGTTCTGTTAGGCCGCCCTTGGCTCTTTGATCGCGATGTCACATGCTTCGGTCGATCGAACACGTGCGTCTTCTATGACAAGGGGCGGAAGATCACTTTATCTCCCACCCAGCCCAGAGAGAGGCCTAAGGGCCGGGTCGAGCCGTCCACTAGCACGATTGCCTCGAGACCCGTGCATATCCTTCGATGTGGTGAGTTCCTGAGAGACAGCACTGATGCTGGCATCATGTATGTGGTGGTCGCCACTATGGCATCTGATGGCCCCACACCTGAGGCTCCTCCTGCCGTGCGACCTTTACTAGATGCGTTTGCAGACATTATGCCAGAGGAGCTCCCTGACGAGTTACCCCCTTTGCGGGACATCCAGCATGCTATAGATTTAGTCCCGGGGGCCTCGCTCCCCAATCTGCCGCATTATCGTATGAACCCTGTTGAGCACGCTGAGCTCAAGAGGCAGGTTGATGAGCTTCTTCGGAAGCAGTTTATCCGTGAGAGCCTGAGTCCATGTGCCGTACCCGCCCTTCTTACCCCTAAGAAGGACGGTAGCTGGCGTATGTGCATTGATAGTAGAGCTATCAACAAGATTACGGTGAAGTATCGTTTCCCGATCCCCCGTCTAGACGACCTATTAGACACGATGTCCGGGCCCAGATCTTCTCGAAGATCGATCTCCGAAGCGGGTACCACCAGATTAGGGTTCAAGAGGGCGACGAGTGGAAGACGGCGTTAAAACGAAGGACGGTCTGTATGAGTGGCTGGTCATGCCATTTGGGCTCTCGAACGCCCCGAGTACGTTTATGCGAGTCATGACCCAGGTCCTACGGCCCTACATGAGCAAATTCCTAGTCGTCTACTTCGACGACATTCTGATCTATAGCCACACCGAGCCAGACCACCTCGAGCACTTGAGGCTTCTATTTGATATTCTCCGAAAGGAGAAATTGTTTATCAACTTGAAGAAGTGCTCCTTCCTAGCCGAGTCTGTCCATTTTCTGGGATTTATTATCTCCTCCTCAGGCGTGTCAGTTGACCCTGAGAAGGTCCAGTCCATCCGCGAGTGGCCCATACCATCGACCATTCATGAGGCCCGTAGCTTCCACGGACTTGCGACCTTTTACCGGAGATTTGTTAGGGGTTTTAGCTCGATTATGGCCCCATTTACTAGTTGTCTGCGCAAGGGAGATTTTCAGTGGACCGCCGCGGCCACTCGAGCATTTGAGGAGATTAAGGACAAGCTGACGTCCGCCCCCGTTTTGCGACTCCTCGATTTTAGCTGAGCCTTCGAGGTCGCGTGTGACGCGTCGGGCGTAGGTATTGGAGGAGTGTTGAGTCAGGAGGGACACCCGGTTTCTTACTTTAGTGAGAAACTGAATGAAGCCAAGCAAAAATACTCGAATTACGATCGAGAATTTTATGATATTGTCCAGTCGTTGCGGTATTGGAGACACTACCTCCTTCCCCGGTAGTTTGTGCTATATTCGGATCACCAGGCTCTACGCTACCTCGACTCCCAGAGGAAGCTGAGTCATCGCCATGCGAAGTGGGTAGAGTACTTACAGGATTTCCACTACATTCTCAAACATCGCGCCGATGTTGAGAACAAACCCGCCGACGCACTCAGTCGTCGAGTCTTTCTACTTCACACATTGAGGCCCAGGTGGATGGTTTCGAGAGGGTGATTTTGGACTACCCCACTTGTCCAGATTTTGCTGAGATTTACACCGCGTTATCGAGGGACCCTCCAGATCCTGTTGAGGGGTTTCGGATCATTGATAGGTATTTGTTCCGGGGCTCCCGCTTGTGTGTGCCCAATACCTCATATCGTGACTATTTAGTTTGAGAACTACACGCCGGGGGTGCCGCCGGCCATTTTGGACGAGATAAGTCGATTGCTATAGTAGAAGATCGTTTCTATTGGCCGAGTCTGAAGAGAGATGTGGCTCGTATCGTTCGACACTGCCGTGTGTGCCAAACGGCCAAGGGAACGAAGCAGAACACGGGCTTATACACTCCTTTACCCGTTCCCCACCGTCCTTGGGAGGACATTAGTATGGACTTCGTGCTGGGACTTCCGTGCACCCTGCGGAAACACGATTCTATCTTTGTTGTGGTCAACCGGTTCTCTAAGATGGCGCACTTTATTGCATGTAGCAAGACCGCCGATGCTCCCCGCGTCGCGGCCTTATTTATGAGCGAGGTCTTTAGACTACACGGTCTCCCAAAGTACATCGTGTCCGATCGGGACGTGCGGTTCGTTAGTTATTTTTGGAAGACGTTGTGGCGGAAAACAGGAACTACTCTTAAGTTCTCGTCCGCATACCACCCTCAGACGGACGGTCAAACCGAGGTGGTGAATAGAAGTTTAGGTAGCCTGCTGAGATGTCTAGTTGGAGAGCACGCCTCTAGTTGGGACTCGGTGCTCCCTATAGCGGAGTTTGCATACAATAGTTCCATCAATAGGTCGACTGGTCTGAGCCCGTTTCAGGTAGTGTCAGGTTATGACCCTAGGAAGCCTATTGATCTTATACCAGTCCCGACTGAGTCACGTCCTAGTGAGTCTGCTGAGTCCTTCACACGTCATTTGCATGAGTTGCATGAGTCTATCAGGCGTAAAATCAATTTAAGCAACGAACATTATAAAGAACTGGCAGACAGACATAGGCGGGAGAAACATTTTCTGGTTGGCGAACAGGTGATGGTGCGAGTTCGGGCGGAGCGGCTCCCTCAGGGGCCTGCTAAGAAACTGAGCGCCAGGCGAATTGGGCCCTACACTGTTTTGAGGCGGATCGGGTTGAATGCTTACGAGCTGGACATTCCTGCGAGCATGGGTATCCACCCTGTGTTCAATATTGAGGACCTGACACCTTACTTTCCACCCCACGAGTACCCCGATCCCTACCTTGGCGGCCCTCCCGAGCCTCTACCACCACCCCGTTCTCCCACCACCCAGCCTCCCCTTGACTCCCACTTCCCCAGGAGTTCACCACCAGTGGCTTCACCTGTGGCACCACCACCATCACCGGACCACTTCTCCCGAGAGCTGAGGGTCGAGCAGATTACAGAGATCATTGCACATGAGTTCGTCCCTTCCACTGACGGACCCGTGTGCCGCTACTTGGTTCGCTGGCTTGGACATTCTTCATCCGACGATACTTGGGTTATTGCAGCTGAGCTTGATCGACTCGCCCCCGGGCTTCGACTACAGTACGACCATCTCCATTCATCGGAGATGAAGGCTTTTCAGTCGGGGGGAGTTGATGGGGGACCATCGGGCGCACTGCGGCGCAAGGCGGATCCCACCTTCGTATATTCGCGCCGACGGACTTGATCGAACCGGCGATCCGTTACCGTGGATGCGTCCGGCTCGTCGTTTAGATTCATTTTCATATATAGCACTTTGTATTTCAGATATTATTTTATATAGTTTTGGGGACGGAACCGCCGGCCAATCATAGCCGTCGATTTCGGTTGCCCTAGCTTGGCTTTCTTATAAATAGAATAGGAGGGCTGCAGGAATTGCTATTGCTGAAGTTAGGAGAAGATCATCTTCCTCGCTTCCGGTGATCATTCCGCGGTGCCGACGCCGTGGAGCCCCTTGGTGCCGACTCCTTGGGTAAGATTCCTATCTTTTCTTGTGTCCTTTTCCCCTACCAAGCAGCCCCGCCCCCTTCCTTGCCAGATCTGGCCGCCAGCCCCTTTCCCCTATCAATCCCCACCGCCGGCCACCCTTAAACTCCTCCATACAGCCCGCCGCTCCTCCCTCTTTCCCCCTTGCAAGCCCCACGCTGCCGGCCCACAACCACCTACCGCCGCCCTTCATTTTCCCCCACCAACAGCCCCCACAAAGGCCCCTCCAGCCCAAACCGCTGCCCCCCATCAGCCCGCCAGCACCCTGCCGCCCAGATCTGGGCTGATCCCACTGGATCCAGCCCAGCCGACCCTAAAACCCCCCTTTCTCCCTTCGACCAGCAGCCCCCTTCATTCCCCCACGTGGATCCACACCCCCCCCTTGCCCGATCCAGTCTCGCCACCACCCGGAAGCCCCTCTTAACTCCGAAGCTTCAGATCTTTACATATTTCCTGCAGTCCGAATTTTAATTCAGAATTTCGTACTTGTTTTTATGTGGATTTTCTTGTTGTTGGTATAAAATATTGTGCACGTTGTGGATCTTGTGATTGACGGAATTATAGCACATTGTATTTGCCTGTGAATATCTTGCTTTGCAGGACGCTTAATTCGCCGCGCGCTTAAATTAGCCCTCCATGCGGAGGAACGCTATTGCCTAAATTGTTGAATAGAAATCGTTTCTCTTGTTTAGAATGAATGTAATGTTTTATATTTTGTCTTGTTGCTTAAATTAATTTAACGCCTGATTAATATCATCTCACATATAGTCATTGGTTAGGGTGAGTCCACCCCCTCACGTCACTAGCAGGTGTCTTAGGAGTTCACCCCACAGCCTACCCTACATCAGATTGTTTGTCAATATTGTTCATATCGACTAGAAGTCTCCCAGACTTGCTGAACCTGTCAACTAGAATATATGTAGTCAAAATTTTCATGCTCTGGATATCTACTTGATCACCTTCAGACATAAGGAAAATTGGCTTGAAGACTTTAAGCCAAAGTCTATTTATCGACTTGAAAGGTTTCAGATAAGTATTATGCATGCCGACTTTAAGCTGTTAAGATAAAGTCTTTATCGGCTTGGAGAGGTTCATACATTTGAAGAAATCGGTTATAGTCGACTAGAAGTCAAAGTAACTCCGACTGAGATTCAACGCATTCTGTGTCGTGAAGTCGACGCATCTCCAAAGCAGTAGTCAACGCAAGCGTCGATAATAAGTCTACGTAACATCCAATTCTCAGTTATGTTGACAAAGATTTCTTCTAAGGCAGAATTCAACGCACCTTCAGTTAGAACTTGACGTAGCGTTGATGTTAGGAATGTAGTGGAGAGTAATAGAGAATTGTGGAGGAAGAGAGAAATTGGGATTAGGGTTTGAGAGGAGGAGAGGGAAAATACTGAAGAGTTTTTGATGCCCTGACCAAACAAGCCTTAGAGGTATTTATACCTCTGGGCCAAGAGGGGGTCGTCCCCCCCCCCCCCCCCCCCCCCAAGTGGGCTGAACCCATAGGTTCAGCCCCAAGCCGCCGCGATTTAATTTGGGAGGGCTGAACTGGTTGGTTCAACCCTGCTTTGTGCTGCCTCCTTCTGCCGCCGTGCATATTGTTGACCCGTGAACTTGTTGTTATGCAGGGTCATAACATCCCCCCATTAGCAGTCAGCTTGTCCTCAAGATAGAAATCTGGATACAGTTCTCGGAACTCGAGAAGATTGACCCATGTGTTGTGCGCCGCTGATAAGTTATTTCATTTGACGAGTATTTCTTGGCGGTATTTGGCACCGCGCTTCTTCCATTTGGTGAGCAGTACCTCCTCCGGGAGCGGTCACAGTTCTCCACTGTGGGTTGCCTCTTGTATGGTAGGGAGTACCTGTACCGTGTCCTCAATCTTCTTTTTCAGCAAGGATACATGGAAGGTGGGGTGGGTGCGCCCTGGAAGGTCCAAGGTATATGCAACCGGTCTCACTCTCTAGTTGATTCTGAAAGGCCCATAATAGCGCGGTGTTAACTTTTGGTTCGTCCTCTAAGACACGGAGGTTTGCCTGTAGGTTGAAGCTTGAAGAAGATCTCATCTTTGACTGTGAATTTTCGTCCCGTCCAGTGTTTATCTGCTTGCACCTTCATTCTATTCTGCGCGGCCAGGAGATTTTCATGCAGAAGGGCAAGGGTACGATCCCGATCACGCAACTCACGATCAACGACTGGTAGTGTCGTGCCTTGGTTCATATGTCCCTAAGGATGGGGCGGGGAGCCCGTACACAACTTCAAACGGAGTGAGTTTACTTGCAGTGTGGTAGGGGATGTTGTCGCAGTATTCATTCCAATGAATCCAACGGGTCCAGGTGCAGGGCACGTCCATAAAAAACATCGTAAGTACGTCTCGAACCCCCGATTAATCACCTCCGTCTGTTCGTCCGTTTGAGGGTGGTGGACGGTGCTCATGCACATACGAGTACCTTGTTGCTGGGATAGCTCCCTCCAGAAATTGCTCACAAACACGGGATCTTGATCGGAGATGATGACCTGAGAAATGCTGTGAAGTTAGACTATTTCCCGCAAAAATAAATCAGCTACTGACTCCCCCATATAGGGATGGTGGAAGGCTAGGAAGTGGTCGTATTTGGACATCTTATCCACCGCAACCAAGATAACTGTCTGCCCTTGAGATCTCAGCAGGCCGTCAATGAAGTTCATCAAAACCGTGTCCCAGATTTGTTATGGAATCTCCAAGGAGTAAGCAGACCTGTTAGAGACGTGGTTTCATATTTCTATCACTGACATATCTCACACTACTGCACAATTTGCTAAACATGCTTTCGTTGCTCCTTCCAAAAAATGTTGGCCCATACTCATTGAAGAGTGCGTAGAATGCCCGCATGCCCCCTATCAGCGTTGAATGAAACTCGTACAACATGGTGATTTTCCATGGTAATGAAGAGGGTATGAGCGCCCTTCCGTGGTAGTATAAGTGTCCATTCTGTAACTGAAACCCTAGAATAGTGGCTTGACCTTGTTGAAGCGACTTTACAATTGGTCGCAGGTCTGGGTCCTGAAGGATCTCCTCCTGTATGTCATATAAAGCCCCGATCAGTGGGCCTGAGATGTGGTGAAGTGTCCCCTCTGGTATGCGGGAAAGTGTGTATGCCACCACGTTCTCTTCCCCTTGTTTATAGACGATCTCGTAGTCGTAGCCCATCAATCTCGTCACTCACTTCTGCTGTAGAGGAGAGGCCACCCACTGTTCCAAGAAATGCTTCAGGCTCTGGTGATCAGTTCGTACCTTGAAATGTCTCCCCAACAGATATGGTCGCCACAGGGTCACGACATGTATAATGATCAGGATTTACTTTTCGTAGGTAGATAAGCCTAGTGCCTGTGGTGTCAAATCCTTGCTAAAGAAGGCTATCAGACATCCCTCTTACATTTGGACGACCCCAATTCCGACGCCTGACGCATCGGTCTCTAGGACAAACTCTTTAGTGAAATCTGGTAGAGCTAGCACCGGTGTGGTATTCATCACTGTCTTGAGATCTTGGAACGTTGTTTCTGCCTCCTCTTGCCAGCAAAAAACATCCTTGTGTAACAACTGTGTCAATAGCCATGTTATCTTTCCATAATCCTTCGCAAAACACATGTAGTAGTCTGTCAACCCGAGAAAGACGCGAAGGGCTCGGATCGTGCGTGACCGGGGCCACATTTGCATGCTTTCAATCTTCTTCGGATTGGCATGTACCCCTTGTTCCGAGACTATATGACCCAAATATTCTACCTCTTCTTGTCCAAAGGAGCATTTGGAGAGGTTGACGTAGAGCTGGTGCTGATATAGAATCACAAACAGTTGCTCCACTTGTCTAAGGTGCTCCTCCCAACTGGCGTTGTAAATCAAAATGTCATCAAAAAAAATATCAATACGGACCCGCGGAGAAGTGGTCGGAAGATCTCGTTCGTCGCCGCCTGGAACGTAGATGGCGCGTTGGAGAGTCCGAAAGGCATCACGAGGAACTCTTAGTGGCCGTCGTGTGTCCGAAAGGCTGGCTTGTAGATGTCTTCTTCATTCATTCTTATTTGATGGTAGCCCGAGCATAGATCCAACTTTGTGAACTTGTGTGCTCGATGTAACTCGTTCAACAGTTCTTCTGTCATGTGAATGAGAAACTTGTCCTTGATGGTGGAGCTGTTCAGACCGCAGTAGTCAACACAAAACCTCCATGAGTCATCATTTTTCTTTGCCAGAATGATGAGTGAGGAAAAACAACTAGTGTTGGGTCTGATAATTCCCGTTGCTAGTATCTCCTTAATGCTCTGTTCTATCTTTGCCTTATGTATGTGTGAGTAGCGGTATGGTCGAATATTAGTCGGCTCAGCTCCTTCCTTGAGAATGATCTGGTGGTCTCTAAATCTCTGTGGCGGGAGTGAGTGAGGTTCCTGGAAAATCTCTGAATATTGCAATAGCAGAGACTAAATCTGCTCTGGCACTTCATGTGGAGAAGTAGGTCATGGCGCAAGCTCCATAATCACCGCCATGGGGACTTCTTGGTCCTGCAACCTTTCTAGGCATCAAAGAGAAACCTCCTTCATCGGAGAGGTTCTGATCTCGTTCAAATAATATTGCCTCCCTTCCTGAGCAAATTTCATGGTCATGTGGTCCCAATCCAGGGTGACCTTCCCCAGCTATTGCAACTACTGGACCCTCAGAACCATATCTAACCCGCGGATGGGCAACAAGTAGACATCCATCATGTATGTGCACTTTGTAGCCTTGCACACTGAACCCCACTCCCTTCAGCACCCATTCATACTGCAACTTATTCCCGTCAGCCACCATCACTTGGAAAGCGGCATCCTTAGTGATCTCATGTCCCAGCTTCTTTTCCACTTTGGGGTTGATGAAGTTGTGAGCCGCTATCAACCAAGATTGTCACCTTTTGTTGGCAGATCCGCCCTATGATACGCATAATCAGCGGTGTAGATCCTCCCTCCATTACTTGGATAGAGACCTCGAACTCGATAATGTTCAAGTTGTCTCCGCGCTTTCCTCCTTGCTCCGGCTCCTCGTCCTCTTCTTCCTCTCTTATCATATACATCTAAATCATCTGATATTTGTGACCAGGCGTGTACTTGTCGTCATAGTTGAAACACGATCTCTTCTCCTTCCTCTTTAGTAGATTCGATCATGTCAATTTTTTTACGGTTGCCTTTCTGATCGCCACCTGTTCCTTCCGAACAACCAATGGGTTTGTAGTATTCCTCGTATTCCCCACTCTTGATCTCTGCCGACTGAATCGTTCCTCCTGAATTCGGGCAAGGCTAATGACATGGGCCAAGCTGCGTGGCATATAAGTATGCAATTCGTCTCTGATGTCATTCTTCAATCCTGATATAAAACAACTCAGGAGTGTTTTCTCCTCCCACTATACTTTGTTCGCGATCCTTTCAAACTCCGTACGGTATTCCATGTCTGCCCCCTTATGTCTCAATTTCTAGAGATGAGCTTCAAAGTCTTCATATTCTAATGGTCTACATCGGGCTGCAAATCCGTCAACTAACTCGACCCACGAGCCATATTCGCGCCCGCATAGGAACCATTGAGTCCACTGAAATGCGTCATCTTCCAGATAGAATGAGGCCAGTTGTAGCCATTGTTCTTCTTGGATCCCCTGGTAATGGTAGAACAACTCCGCATTTGGGATCCATTCCAGTGCGTCTCCTCCTTTAAACTTAGGATAATTCATGCGAGTCATCTTCGGTTGCATGTGGGTTCTCAGATTTTGTGGTTTGAGGCCCCCACCCCCATAGTCTTGCCTGAGTCCGGTCGATCGTCATCGGTCCAGCCACAGGTACCTCCATCCTCCCTGTACGGGATTTTTACCCTTGCTTCCAATGGGAGTGGCCTTTACTCACATGTGTCGCCCCTATAGTTGTTACCGGACGGTGTTGTGCGCCTAGGGTTGGGGAGGAGCCCATCCCGTAGGGGAAATCCCGTATAAAGTGGGCGTCAATCCCGCTGGAAGCATTTTCTCTCCCTGCTGAAACCCTGCACGGGGACACCTTCCGCCTGGAAGCGAAAATCCCTGCTGGATGCTCTGCCAAAGCTATATGGGGTTGCGTCGATCCTTGATGGGTGTTGTTGGGGCCCTTCTGCCCTCCCTCTGTCGGTGTGGCCTCCAAAAACTATTCGGGTCGATCCCTGCCTCCTGTGAGGTTGACGGGGTCGACATTACCGCCGACCGTCGTATTCACTCGCTGCTGTTGAACGCTGATTTCCTCGGTGGCCACCAACTTCCCCTTGATGCTTTGCAACAACAAGATTTTGATCTCCTCCATGCGAGCATCCAATCGTTCCTCTGATGATTTCTTTGATTCCTTCCATTTCTTTTCGATGGCAGCCACCGTATCTAACATGCCAGTATAGTTCTCCTCTAGGGTTGCAATCCTAGTGGATTCTTCCTGAGAGCGGGTCACCATGGTAGAGGATGAAGCCTCTGATACCAAATGTTAGGAACATAGTGGAGAATATTAGAGAATAGAGGAGGAAGAGATAAATTGGGATTAAAATTTGAGAGGAGGAGAGGGAAAATACTTGAAGAGTTATTGATGCCCTGGTCGAACAAGCCCTAGTAATATTTATACCACTGGGCTAAGAATGGGCTGCCCCCCCACAAGTGGGCTGAACCTGCAGGTTCAGCCCCAGGCTGCCGCGATTTAATTTGGGTTATCAGTTCAGCCTCTTCTTTGTGTTGTCTCCTTCCGCCGTCGTGCGTATTGTTAACCCTTGAACCGATTGTTATTCGGGGTCATAACATTCGAATGCATGTCGACTTGATGGATTGAAGTCAGATTAAAGATCGGCTTGATGAACTCTATATCGTCATGACAGTTCAAATCTTCGGAATTTCAAATTAATGTCATCGCTGATTGCGCCAATTAGAGTCGTGGTTTAAGGATCAGATTTATGTCATTAATGATTTCAAATTTGACTGTTGAGTCTCTCAATCATATATATAATGAAGAGATTCGTATGACAAACCCTAATCTTGCAAATTCATTCAAAATCATTCTCGTGAACCCTAAGACGACAGATTTTCTAAGTCCAGAGAACAATATTGAAGGAGCCGTTATTCAAGTTGTTTCATTCTTCTGCTCCTAACTTAGTCCAAGTTTCTCAATCAACTCAATCTCTCTTGAGAAAGGAAAGTTCTCTGCTAAAAAATCCAGATTAGATTTATTTCACAAGTCAAATTTCTTCTCTCTGATTCAAGAAGCCAACACTACAAAGAAGTCATTCTTTGGATCTGATTTAGTGATCTAGTTGAAGCTATTTTCAATCAAGTTTCAAGAAAACTCAACAATTACCAAGACGCATCTTTTGAGTCTAAAAATCTGTAAACTATTTTGTAAAAATTATTGTAGGATTTCTTTGAAATCTGAGGTAAGGTCTGTGTGATCTGAGATAGGATTTCTCTTGTTGAATCTAAGGTAGGATTCCTTTTATGAAATCTGAGGTGGGATCATGAGCTAGAGGATCTGAGGTAGGGAACCCACTAGTGTTTCAGATGTAGGAGATTTATCTCCGAGTTTTAAGATCTGTTATTGATATGAGTATGATTGAAGTTGTCGAGGCTAGCACACTGCTAGATAGGGGAAGAAAGAAAGTGGGAGTACTCAAATTGGGGAGCCAATATAAATCTGTGTATTTATGGTGTGTGTTGCATGTGATTCTTTATTTGTTTTATTATTCCAATGCAAAATTAAAAAAAAATCACCTATTCACCCCCCTCTAGGTGTGATTAGATATCCTTAAACTTATAATTGGTATCTGAAAGTCTTTAATTCAATGATAGCTAAATCACGTAGAGGGGGGGGGTGAATAAGTTATTGGTCTCTTTTAAGTTCTTTTATGTTTTTTCTTTAAGAGCTTTAGCTTTTAGTTGTTTTATGCTTTCAAGATATACACAACCTGCTCAAGGAAAACAACACAGAAAAGCACACAGTGATTTATAGTGGTTCCGCAATTGGGTACATCCACTTTCCCTCCCACCTATCCAACTATCTTGTTGAACTAGGCACAAACTCCTCCAAACTGCTCTCAAGAGCTTATACCTCAGATCTCTCAGGATCTCTAAGCCTCCTCCAAGACTTACTTCTCAGGCACAAAGGCCTACAACTCAGTGGTCAGTAAACCACCTACCTCAGGCTGTTAAGCCCTACACTCAGGCTGGGAGGACAGCTCTACCTCAGATCCACAAAGGATCCTACCTCAGAGCCCTGCAGTGCTCCCACACTCAGTGACCCTCAAGCCACCTACCTCAGCCTTTTTTCTAAGGCCTACAACTCAGGCTTTTCGGCCCTACAACTTCAGGCACAAAGCCCTACTCTCAGAGTGTTGCAGCACTCCTACAACTCATTACCTTTCCAGGTACCTACCTCAGTGCCCCTCAGGCACCTACAGCTCAGTGACAAACTTGTCACCTACCTCAGGCACAAAGGCCTTACATTCAGAAAGTAGCACTCTCCTACCTCAGACAATTAAGCCTACAGCTCAGATCCATACTTGGATCCTACAGAATGAAGGTGGGTTGGTGGATATTCTTGACACAAGAGATGTTTCTCTGTGTCAAGCTTCTCGACTGAGATAAACTCAGCCCAACAATGACTACAAGAATTTATTTCCTGAGTCTACCTTCACTGAACTAAGAATTGCTTAGTCTTAACTACTACTTCACAGCACTAGGGATTTTTCCTGCTAGTCAGTGAAGTTACTGCAGCTAATTGCTGCTACCTGAGCTGAGAAAATCTCAGCTCAACTTTGCAGACTAAGATAGCTCTGTCTTTTCTTCCTTTCCTAGGCTGAGGTGATTCAGCCCTGACTTTGACTCCTGAGGAAAAGTCCCTTGAGTCTTCTTTCAGATCTCTGCTTCTTCAAGCTTCTTCTCTTCACAGCTTCCAGATTAAAATCTTCAGGATGCTTGTACAGCTGGAACTGCGAAGAACTTGCAGAAATGGTCGGCTCTTGGCTGCTTTCTTTTTACTCAGAGAAAATACTCTGGACTTCCTTGCTGGTGCAGATGAAGATCACATCAGATATCTTGTTGTTGACGATGTTGATATCAACAGCTAACTTGTTCTTCGTTTTGCTGACTTGAGCTTCCTGTTCTTTTGCTCCACACCAATGACGGAGAAGAAAAACTGTCTGATTGCTTTTTCCAAAAGTCTTTTGTTTTTCTCAGTACGTCTTTTTCCTTTTATTGATTTTGACTCAAAGTCTCTTGAGCACTGGGCCCCACACATTTAATGACAAGCAACAAGCTTGAACAGTAGGCCCCACACATTTAATGTCCAGCAGCAACCTTGCTTTATCGCCAACTGTCGTACAGTAGGTCTGCGACAATATTTGTCGCGTACTGTAGTCATACCACCACTAATTTAAAATATGTTGACTTGTTGACTTGCTGACGTCATCAGCTATGGACCTAGGAAAAAATCATGCAACATTAGCATAGACGTTGAGTGAGTAATCATCACTCGACGCCAAAACACTTAGACAGATTTCTGTCTATCTAGGCATTAAGAGCGTTGAGTGAGCAAGCCTCACTCAACGACATTTGTCTTAGCCAAAATCTTTCTGCTGCTCTGGCGTTGAGAGCGTTGAGTGAGCATGTCTCACTCAATATTTTTTGCCTTACCCAATTTTCTGCCTCTGCAGCATCTTAGGCGTTGAGAGCGTTGAGTGAGCACGCCTCACTCAACGCTTTTTTCCTTAGCCAATTTTCTGTGTTTAAAAAACACTGACTAACTGTCTCAACGCTTTCTTGTTCTCTGCTGAGACAAACACTTGTCTCAGCGGTTATGCTGAGACTAACACTTGTCTCAGCAATTATGCTGAGACTAACACTTGTCTCAGCGGTTATGTCTTAGACAAAATCTTCCTCTTAACTTTAGGCATTGACTGACTCAGCCTGCCTTACTCTCAACTGGGTTCGACGAATGGTGAACTGAGCTCGACGAACTCTAAACTCAGTTCGACGAATTCTGAACTGAGCTCGACGAACTCAGAATCTCAAACTCTGATTTAAGCTCGACGAATGATGAGCTCAACTCGACGAACTCTGAACTTAGTTCGACGAATTTTGAACTGAGTTCGACTAAGTTCAACTTACAGCCTTTTTGCTGTGATTTAAGCTCGACGAATGGTGAGCTCAGCTCGACGAATTCTGAACTTAGTTCGATGAATTTTGAACTGAGTTCGACTAAGTTCAACTTACAGCCTTTTGTTGTATGACGTTGAGTGCGTCTTCATCACTCAACCCCAATCTACTTAGCCATATTTCTGGCTTACCAACATTCTTTCTTACCTCTACCGTTGAGTGAGCTTGTCTCACTCAACGCCTGTGAACTTAGGCAAATTCTTGCATTTACAGCATCTTCTCTTGGTGTCCACCTTTTTGTCTTATGACCACCTGTCACATCACTTAGACAATCTGTTTATACTTGTTCCATAGAACATCCTGCACAAGATGAGCTTAAACAACATCAAATGCAACTCTGCTCTTTGTGTTGATGGAGATGCATCTTCAAATCCAATATAGGGAACATTGTGGGCAATGGACCCAACAATTTCTCCGTATTTGAAGAAGGCAGAACACCCAGCAATACTAAGAGGCATTAACATAATAGACAGAATAAATTCATGCAGTTGTAGATTATAATCTGCTACCAAACTGCTAGCTTATGCTATATTAATTCAATGTGCTCCAATAAATTGTATTAACTCAAAAAGTTAAGTCAATGCACCCTCATACTACTTGAGCAATTGTTTAAGTAATATGCACTCTTCTTTCTACCACTTAATATTAAAATGGAGCACCACTAGAAGCACTTACCTCAAACTATGCACTGACACAGTTATGGCTTAACATGTAGTCAGTTATTGTATTTCTCATACTAGAAAAGATTCAAGTAATATGCACTGACTCAACATAAGCTAGTCATGTCAAGTAATGCTTCTATATCTCTCCCTTATGTATTGCTACACATCTTCCCCTTTCTGTCTTTTTCAATAGGAATATCTATTGAGGGAGGTGAAAGGATCATGAGAGAGATTGTCTTTTGATTCTAGTCAAAGTCATATGTTGATAACACTAAGGAAATTATCCTAGTGATCAATCTACCAGATTAGGAGTCATACTTTTTGTGTTGATACATTGAAACAACACAACACTGCTTCACTTGAACTTGTTGCACGCATAGTTCCACTTGCTGAAGTTTTATTAACAGAATCAGCATCAACTTGTGGTGATATCATTGATACACCACATCACTGCAGCCCCTTGGCACTTGAGTGAACCATGGATCCACTTGAGCTGTTTGCTAGTTCTTCCTCTTCTCACACTCTCCCCCTTGGTCTGTGCATTGTCTTTAAGACAAACTGATCAACAGTTGTGACAGCTGATCTACTGCAGCAGCTTCCTGCTCCTCCTTAACTGAAGCATCATTTGTCAGATTCCTGGTAGACATTCTAGTCTATGTCAGTATGAATACCACTTGATGTTCTTTATAGTCTTGATGTTACATCAAGAACTTATCTACCTGCAAGAAAAGTAAATCCTGTAATACAAGTATAACAGGGAGCAACTGAAGCTATTCCAAGTTCAACATACCCAATCTCAACCTAGAGGGTGTTGAACTTGACTTCATCTAGTGGTATGATAAACATATCAGCCACTTGTCAGTGAGGACAAACTCAGAATTGGGTTTTTTCATGAGCTCCCTAACAAACTGATACTTAATCTACATATGCATAGACCTGTTGTGAAGGACAGGATTACTAGCAATCTAGATTATACTAGTAGAATGTCAATATAAGATAGTTCTACTTATCTGGAGAATGTGGTCCTGATACCATGGAGCTGATATTGCATGACTGGTTTCTTTCTTGCAGCTCCAAGTAGTTAGTCTTCTTCATAGGATTTGATAGGTTCCATCTTTGCTCATCCTGTCTACCTTGCACTCTGCGGTGGAGGTGCATCTTCTCACCTGTTCTCCTTTCATCTGACTGGGCAGTCAGCTCTGTCTCCTTTAGAGAGCATCATCCTAGAATTGTTGTGTTCTTTCTTGTACTGTGAAGAGATGGAAGAATTGTTCTTTCACTGTTCTCACTTCTTCAGCACCAGATATGCATCTGACCAATTTACCTGACTGTTTGAGTTGGCTGAATACCACTTGGACAGATTTGGAAGGGTTTTGTATGTCAGCCTTGATACCAATTGAGGTATCTCACTTGAAAAGTCTTCAAAACACTGAAGGTCTTTTCCACCACTTAGGGCCTCATGCATTTTTAGGATATGCTGACCTTTTACACTTGTCCTGCAACAACATATTCTTATGGCAGCAGTACATATTGTACAACAGTAGCCATAAACTAGGGTTGATCTCCCCACTTGATCACCACTTGATCAATCCCTTCTTGGTTTCTGAATAGTCAGGGAGTAACTGGTCTGTTGTGATTCTTTTCTCCCCCTAGCTGATTGCTGATGATACCACTGGTGCAGCTGCCAGCTTTCTCTTCTCCTGCAGCTGATGTTCTTTAAAACCACTTGATACCAAGTCTTTCTTTACACTGCTATTCTCATAGGAATGTGTTGACTTATATCAGCGATAGCTGGAGCAACCTAGATGTTCTTGTGAACTTGCTCTTTCACAGCAGTTGTAAACATCTGAATAGTCTCTCTCTCATACTCAGCAATGTCCATGAGGACAAGCTGATCCTCAGCAGTAATGCAGATCTATTCTGTGCTGGGGAAACTTTGGGTAAGATTCAAGCTTATCCATCAACCTTGACTGAACATGCCCCCCATCAGCATTTGCACAGATACTGTCCTTATGACTGTCAGTCATCATTTCAGTTGATGATATCACTTGACAGTTTGACCCTTCTGTATAGTGTGCCTGATCAGCTGAGCACAGTGTGCCTCTTCCTTGCTGTTCACAGAGGAGCTACTTCTAGTGATTTTCCTCAGTGATGAGTACACCCTACTTGTTCTTCTCCTAGTTTGCTGGTGTGGCAACAGATCTTAGTCCAAGCAGACAGTCCTGCTGGCGGGATCTTACTGGTCTTTGTCCAAGACTTGTGCATTTTATCCATCTTTAGGAATGCACACAACATCCTTATCCTTGGGGTATGAACCATAGGATAACTTCCTTGTTCCAGTCCAAGTTCTCGAACATCTTCTGTCCAATTGCCACATGGAGGATGGGCACTTAGGTTAACCTGAAAAACAGAATTATCTTACCTTAGGACCCCAATAGGTATTGGGTCCTAGGTTCTGATTAGACTGAAATCTAACGTGCCTACCAACAGAATTTCTGACAGGTAGGCTAACTTTTGCTCTAGACACAGAAGGATTGTGCCAGCAATCTAAAGCAAAATGCCTCACCTTACCACAACACCAACACTAATGAATATTATATCTTCTTTTCTGAGCAGAAGGAAGAGGAGCAGTAGTTTTCTTTAGATTCCTTTCAGCAAAGATCTGACTGAAGGTTAGTCTTCCAGCAGACTTCCTTTACTTGTCCTGAATGGTATTTACAATTGTCTTCTTTGCAGGAGACAAGCTGTTTATATCATCAGAACTAGCCAAGTTAGGCTTACTGGTAGACTGGCCCTTGGTTTGAGTTCTTGCTGGATCGGCTTGAGTGAAAGCCACTACCTTTCCCTTGTGAGTTGGGGCTGAGGCACCAAATATAAATGGTCCAACATGGGTCATTTGTACTTTTTCATGGGGAGCCTTAAAGGCACTCATTCCCCTACCCTTTCTTCTTCCATTGAAAGATACTCTTGTATTCTTACAAGAAGAATTCTCATTCTCCCAGTAACATGCATGCATCCTTAGTCATACCTATGAGAAGAGAAGATTACCTTGTGAAAGGTTGACTGTGGCACAACAGGAGTTTGGCCTCTCCTCTGAGATTGGATAACTTTTGTAATCCACTCAGATTCAGATTTTCTCTTGATAGCATCTATCTTAGAGAAATTGGTCACTATCTTCTTCTTCATTTCAAGTTTCTCTTCAAGAACCTTGATCATAGAGTCCTTATATTTGATGGACTCAACATGAATATCTACCATGATTTTCAGATGAGCAACTTCCCTCTCTTTCTGAGATAGCAAGGATAAAGTCTCATCTTGCTGGGAAGCAGCTAGCTGCAGGGAGGCAATTTACTCTGCTTGTTTCTTAACAAGCAGTCTGCTTTCTTTGAAAGCTTTCAGAAGGACAGCATGATTGCCAATCAATTGATTGATATCATCCTCTGTCAAAGGACCCTCATCATCACTTGATGAGGAAGCATCAGAGTCTGAGCAAGACTCGTGACCTGAGCAATAAGAACTAGACAGAGATTGTACCTGATCTGGACCAGTCTGATCCTGGCAGGATTCTTCTTCTGTCAAAGTCATCCCCTCACAGCAGCCACTGATATTTTCATCCACTGTAGTATCACTTTCTGAGTGTGATAGAGGGGCCCTGGTCTCTATCCTGGTATCTGGATGGTCTTCATCTTCATCTGCAGTAGCAGCATGTAGCCTAATGAAGGCTTCTTTTTCTTCTTCAGGCTCTGATTCACCGTCTGATAGACTGACATTACTGTCATCTCTTTCCTCCTCTGCCCCTTCCATGTAGACAGTCAGTGAGTCCCACATTTCTTTAGCTGTCTGACAGTGAACTACTCTCATGAGGGTTGAGTCATCCATGACACTTATCATGATGTGTAGTGCCCTCTTGTCCATAGTTACTAGGATGATTTCATCTTCAGTCATTTCTGCATAACTCTTTGGAGTCTGGACTTCTGTATCTAAGACAGAGACCTTCATGAGGATGAAAGGTCCTTCTTGAACTGTTGCAAGGACCCTAGGATCAGAGGCTTCCATGATTTGCCTTACCCTTTCTTTCCAGGTCTCAAAGTTCTCATTTCTGCAGTCTTGGAGCTTCATTCCTTGTGTTTCTCTTTTGAACCGACAAGTATAACCCTTTTAGCTATCCTTTGAGGTCTACTCAAACTGTTAGGTCCTTTTTGAGCAACCTCTCTCTAATACTACTTGAAAGTCTTTAATTCAAGTATTGCTAAATCACCTAGAGGGGGGTGAATAGGTCATTGGTCTCTATTAAGTTCTTTTATGTTTCTTCTTTAAGAGTTTTAGCTTTTAGTTGTTTTATGCTTTCAAGATATACACAACCTGCTCAAGGAAAACAACACAGAAAAGCACACAGTGATTTGTAGTGGTTCCCCAATTGGATACATCCACTTTCCCTCTCACCTATCCAACTATCTTGTTGGACTAGGCACAAACTCCTCCAAACTGTTCCGAAGAGCTTACACTCAGATCCCTCAGGATCTTTAAGTCTCCTCCAAGACTTACTTCTCAGGCACAAAAGCCTACAACTCAGTGGTCAGCAGACCACCTATCTCAGGCTGTTAAGCCCTACACTCAGGCTGGGAGGACAACCCTACCTCAGATCCACAAAGGATCCTACCTCAGAGCTCTGCAGTGCTCCTACACTCAGTGACCCTCAAGCCACCTTCCTCAACCTTATCTCTAAGGCTTACAGTTCAGGATTTTCAGCCCTACAACTTTAGGCACAAATCCCTAATCTCAGAGTGCTTCAGCACTCCTACAGCTCGGTACCCTTCCAGGTACCTACCTCAGTGCCCCTCCAGGCACCTACAGCTCAGTGACAAACTTGTCACCTACCTCAGGCACAAAGGCCCTACATTCAGCGAGCAGCACTCTCTTACCTCAGGCAATTAAGCCATACAGCTCAGATCCACACTTGGATCCTACAGGATGAAGGTGGGTTGGTGGATATTCTTGACACAAGAAATGTTTCTGTGTCAAGCTTCTTGACTGAGATAAACTCAGCCCAACAATGACTACAAAAATTTATTTCTCAAGTCTACCTTCACTGAACTAAGAAGTACTTAGTACTAACTACTACTTCACAGCACCAGGGATTTTTCCTGCTGGTCAGTGAAGTTACTGCAGCTAATTGCTGCTACCTGAGCTGAGAAAATCTCAGCTCAACTTTGCAAACTAAGATATCTCTGCCTTTTCTTCCTTTCCTGGGCTGAGGTGATTCAGCCCTGACTTTGACTCCTGAGGAAAAGTCTCTTGAGTCTTCTTTCAGATCTCTGCTTCTTCAAGCTTCTTCTCTTCACAGCTTCCAGATTAAAATCTTCTGGATGCTTGTACAGCTGGAACTGTGAAGAACTTGCAGCAATGGTCGGCTCTTAGCTGCTTCCTCTTTCCTCAGAGAAAATACTCTGGACTTCCTTGCTAGTGCAGATGGAAATCACACCAGCTATCTTGTTATTGACGATGTTGATATCAACAGCTAACTTGCTCTTCGTCTTTTTGACTTGAGCTTCCTGTTCTTTTGTTGCACACCAATGGCGGAGAAGAACTGTCTGATTGTTTTTTTTCCAAAAGTATTTTGTTTTTCTCAGTACGCCTTTTTTCCTTTTATTGATTTTGACCCAACGGCTCTTGAGCAGTGGGCCCCACACATTTAATGGCTAGCAATAAGCTTGAGCAGTGGGCCCCACACATTTAATGTCCAGCAGCAAGCTTGCTTTAACGCCAACTATCGTACAGTAGGTCTGCGACAATATTTATCGCGTACTGTAGCCATCCCGCCACTAATTTGAAATATGTTGACTTGCTGACGTCATCAGTTGTGGACCTAGCCAAAAATCAAGCAACATTAGCATAGACGTTGAGTGAGTAACCATCACTCAACGCCAAAACACTTAGACAGATTTTTGTCTATCTAGGTGTTGAGAGCGTTGAGTGAGCAAGCCTCACTCAACGTCATTTACCTTAGCCAAAATCTTTCTGCTGCTCTGGCGTTGAGAGCGTTGAGTGAGCATGTCTCTCTCAAAGCTTTTTGCCTTAGCCAATTTTCTGTCTTTACAGCATCTTAGGCGTTGAGAGCGTTGAGTGAGCACGCTTCACTCAACGTTTTTTTTCCTTAGCCAATTTTCTGTGTTTAAAAAACATTGGCTAACTGTCTCAGCGCTTTCTTGTTCTTTGCAGAGACAAACACTTGTCTCAGCGGTTATGCTGAGACTAATACTTGTCTCAGCGGTTATGCTGAGACTAACACTTGTCTCAGCGGTTATGCCTTAGACAAAATCTTCCTCTTAAATTTAGGCATTGACTGACTCAGCCTGTCTTACTCTCAACTGAGTTCTACGAATGGTGAACTGAGCTCAACGAACTCTGTACTCAGTTCGACGAATTCTGAACTGAGCTCGACGAACTCAGAATCTCAAACTCTGATTTAAGCTCGACGAATGATGAACTCAGTTCGACGAAGTTCGACGAATTTTGAACTGAGTTCGACTAAGTTCAACTTACAGCCTTTTTGCTGTGATTTAAGCTCGACGAATGGTGAGCTCAGCTCGACGAACTCTGAACTTAGTTCGACGAATTTTGAACTGAGTTCGGCTAAGTTCAACTTACAGTCTTTTTGCTGTATGTCGTTGAGTGTGTCTTCATCACTCAACGTCAATCTACTTAGCCATATTTCTGGCTTACCAATATTCTTTCTTACCTCTGGCGTTGAGTGAGCTTGCCTCACTCAACGCCTGTGAACTTAGGCAAATTTCTGTCTTTCCAGCATCTTCTCTTGGTGTGCACCTTTCTGCCTTATGACCACCTGTCACATCACTCAGACAATCTGTCTAAACTTGTTCCATGGAACATCCTGCACAAGATGAGCTTAAACAACATCAAATGCAACTCTACTCTTAGTGTTGATGGAGATGCATCTTCAAATTCAATCTAGGGAACATTGTGGGCAATGGACCCAACAATATCAGAGCTAGGTTATTCATAAAGAGTTTAACAACTTGAACAAGATCTGCCTTTGGGAATTCAAGTTTATTGAAACTAAGACTTGAATTCAAGTCTATTCATCATGCCTGCTGAAGAGAACTGTAAGGAACTCAACTCCATGATGTTGCCTATTTGCAGTATGACAAACTTTTCTATTTAGAAGGAAATGGTCAAGCTGTTTATGGAGACTTCAGATTCAAGGATTTTAATCACTTTTGAAGGACCATTTGTTCTCATAAAACCATCAACTATTGACAGTACCGGGAAAGTTCCAAAGAAGTACTCTGAAATGGACAAGGATGAGATCACCTTGATAACCAAGGTTGTCAGGATCGCAATCCGGATTGTAGGATCGTATGATTCTACGATCCGGATTTTACAATTCGATCCGGATCGGTAATAGGATCAAAATTGGGTCTCTTTCCGTGGGCGCGCGATCCAGATTGTGGGATTGTATAAAAAAAATCCCAAACGAGCCCCATTTCACTCTTTCGGCTTCCCGACCCGTGTTAGATAACGAAACCCTAAATATTCGTTCCTTCTTTCGCTGATCACTGCTCCAGATCTGTCGAGGCCGACGAACCAAACCTTTGTCTCTACCCTCGTCTACCATCAGCTAGACTTCGGAACTCCATATCTCTATCGAGCTCCTCATCTGCCTTTATCTGGAGCTCTATCAAGCAGGTATGAATGCATGATTTTTTTATTTTTTTAAGGATTTTGTTTCAGTTTTCAATTCTTCAGATTCCTAAGTAAGGGATTTCAGGTTTTTTTGTGATTTTTACATAGCTCACACCTCAAACTTTCTTCACGGTGAGTGTGAATTGTGCCACTGTGGAGTGTGGACGACAAAACTGACTTTAATTTTCCTAACCATCTGCCATCGTCCAGAGTCCAGACATCAAGTGAATAATCATTTTCCAAAGTCCTAACCGTCCTCCTTTATCCAGAATTGACTTCAGTTTTCACTTTTCACCGAGGTCGTGGCTTGATGGATCATTTTTAATTTTTTTACACCCGATAATACTTTTATTACATTTTGTTGTTTCATTTTTTGTTGGATTTTTGTTTCTTCTAGATGTCTGCAGTGGGACTAAACTCAACTACTCAAGTGATTAATTCCTATTTTTTCGAGTGTTTGATCAAATTTTCACATTCAACATATGAAAATGATTAATTTTATAGCTTTTTGTATTGATTGTTTGTATAATTGGATGATACCAAATTCAGTTTCATATTTTAAGTCTTACTTTATGAATGTAGTAAGATCTTACGATCCTCGATCCAATCTTATGATCCTCGATCCTATCCTACGATCTGATCCAATCCTACGATCCGATCCAATCCAACCTGCAAAATGATCTCACTTAGAATCTCGATGCTGATAACCTTGTTCGTCGGGAGAGATTGCTTAAAGAGCGTACCACTTCATCTAAAAGATCTGCCATGATGCACATCAATGGCATCCATCAAGCAAGCATTAGTTGGCGGTGTTAAACCACGCTGGAAGGTAGTGCGAAGTGTCTAGGACAGTCTTGTGTGAGCTGAGTGGCAGTGTGAAGTCTAGGGTTATGTGATTTTCTCAGTCAAAGCGGGGGTGGCGCGAGGGATGCACAATGAGGACAAAAGGAAAAATGGAGGAAGATGGGTGATGCGATTCATGGACAATAGCCGATCGAAGGTCAATTTGCCAAGTAAAGCCGATGTGAGTTGCTGGATTATTCAAAATGCAGGAGAAACCATGATGCAAGGCGGCGTTAGAAGAGGTGATTGGTTAAAATAGGGGGCCGGTTGACAAAAGTCGTTCCGTCACAGCATTTTGGTTGTGCAACTGGCATGGGGGAGCATGCTGGTGACAAAATGCCCTATTGTCTTTTGGGGCCACGCTCGAAGGAGCGATGCAGACTTGAAGATGGGCGCGTTCGTTGAAGGGGAGGAACCGCGGTGGAACCATGGTCGATCAGGCCGATCGAGGATGAAGCAATGTGTGATTCGGCCAGAGGCATGGAACATTCGGTTGGAACAATCGACGAGGGATGGATCTAGGAGTTCCCACGACCTAAGTTCAAACGGGTGAAACTGGCTGGTCAGACCAATTTGATACGCACTAATTCCAATTGCAACAAAACGTAAGATGGATACAATCGTGAGGTATAATCCAGTCAAGCTCTTGAGAGCTAGTGTCCCCTCCAAGAGAATTCCTAAGACAAAACTTTCAAGATTCTCATCTAACTAGCCCTACTTCCCTTAATATAGTAGGGGTACAAGATACAATGTAACTTAAACAGGACCTAACTAATGGTATACTAGCATATACATATCACTCAAGTCCAAACATTTTTATTGTTCTTTTTATCACTCAAGTCCAAACATTTTTATTGTTCTTTTTATCACTCAAGTCTGAACGGTGATGTATATTTCCATGTTCTTTTTATGCATGATAATAGAGGTCATTTATTTCATGTTTACTTAATTAGGCTTCTACATTGGAGGCTTCGGGCTTGGAGAAAGCATGAAAGAACGTCCAGGTTTGCTCAATACAGTTATGGTGAGTTAATAAGTCACAGTAGTATTACACATTTTGAAACTAATCGGGATTTCTTTTCTAAAGCTAAAAGGATTGTAGCGCAGGTCTATATTCTTTAATCTGTCTCTTGTGTCTTTTCACATGCCAATACTTTAAATCTTTGATTTGAATTTGTTAGAAAAGCTCATTTAAGGGCTCATGTTGTTTCTTCTTTTTTCTCTCTTCTTGTATTAGTCCCACATCATGTATTAGGATTTCTCTCTTCCTTCTTCTCCTATATAAGTGTGTGTATACTTGTAACTATTACTTGAATATTAATATACAAGGTTTTGGGCCTATTTCTACATGGTATCAGAGGGAGGTTCCCTCTAGCTGCGGCCTTCCCTGCGGACTGCCTTTTCTGTCCGCTCCGCTCTCCTGTGGACTGCCTCTCTGTCCGCTCCGGTCTCCTGCGGACTGCCCCTCTGCATCCGCTTCTCTGCGGACTGCCTTTTTTGTCCGCCTTCCCTGCGGACTGCCTTTTTTCTGTCCGCTCGGCTCTCCTGCGGACTGCCTTTCTATCCGCTCCGGTCTCCTGCGGACTGCCCCTCTGCATCCGCCTCTCTTCTCTCTCTCTGTGGTTCCACCCTCCTCAGGCTTCTTATAGCCATCTTCTGCTCTGACTCGTGGGGCCCACCTCTTCTATCCGCTGCGGACGTTCCTTCCTGTCCGCTGCACGCTCTGCTTGTGTCCGCTCGAGCCTCTTTGCTCGCGGACGGCTCCACTCTAGCCTGCTCTGCTTCTGTCCGCTCGAGCCTCTTTGCTCGCGGACTCCCTATCCGCAATCTCTTGCGGACTGCTCCTGTCCGCTGCGGACTCTCCTCTTGTCCGTTGCGCGCTCCTCTTCTCTCTTGCTGCGTGGCTTATTCTTCCTCGCGGACTCCCTATCCGCAATCTCTTGCGGACTGCTCCTGTCCGCTGCGGACTCTCCTCTTGTCCGTTGCGCGCTCCTCTTCTCTCTTGCTGCGTGGCTTCTTCTTCCTCGCCTCCCCCCCTTACTTTTATAGCCTTTTCTCTCTCCGTGGGACCACCTTCTTACCCGTCCGCTGCGGCCTCTCTTCTAGTCGCGGCCTCTCGTCCGTCCGCTCCTGCGCTCTTTGCTTGTTCGCGGCATGTCTTTCATGCGGCCTCTTTTCTGTCCGCCGCGGCCTCCCTACTCGTCGCGGCTTCCTTCTCTGTCCGCTGCTAAGATCTGCCTGACCGTGCGGGCTGTCTCCTTCTCGCCTGCATCTTGGTCGCGGTTTCCTCCGGCTCTTCCTCTCTCTGTCCACGCGGCCTGTCTCTGCTCGCTGCGGCCTGTCTCTGTCCGCGCGGCCTCTCTCTTCCCGCTGCGGCCTCTCTCTATTTGCGTGGGCTGTCTCTACCCGTTGCGGTCTGCAAATCACAAGCTCTCGGCCCATAGCTCTGACTCTGACAAGCTACTTACAAATCCGGAATATTACAGACGCTTGGTTGGGAAGCTGATCTACCTTACGGTGACTCGACCAGACATCTCATTTGCTATAGGAGTTGTGAGCCGTTTCATGCACGCTCCTCGGACATCTCATCTTCAAGCTGTCAAGCGCATCCTTCGATATCTCAAGATCGCCCCCGGACAAGGACTCGTGTACAAGCCATCCACATCTCTATCTCTTGTCGCGTATTCTGACGCTGACTACGCAGGATCTATTGATGATAGACGCTTCACAACTGGATTCTGCACTTACTTTGGTGGACACCTCATAACTTGGCGTAGCAAGAAACAGAATGTGGTTGCGCGTTCCTCTGCCGAAGCTGAGTACCGGGCTATGGATGTTGTTGTCTCTGAGCTAACCTGGCTTGAAGGCCTTCTGGGAGACTTAGGTGTTCGTCTCTCATCTCCGACAACCTTATTTTGCGACAGTCAGGCAGCAATTCATATTGCCAAGAATCCGGCTTTTCACGAACGAACAAAGCATATCGAAGTTGACTGTCACTTTATCCGGGAAAAGGTACAGTCGAAGAAGATAGATTTGGAGCATGTTCCTGCTACCGACCAAGTTGCGGACATCCTGACGAAAGCTCTCTTCAGGACGCTATACTATCAGTTCTTATCCAAGCTTGGCGCCTACGACTTGTACGCTCCAGCTTGCGGGGGAGTGTTAGAAAAGCTCATTTAAGGGCCCATGTTGTTTCTTCTTTTTTCTCTCTTCTTGTATTAGTCCCACATCATGTATTAGGATTTCTCTCTTCCTTCTTCTCCTATATAAGTGTGTGTATACTTGTAACTATTACTTGAATATTAATATACAAGATTTTGGGCCTATTTCTACAGAATTCATAATTTTGGTATATTGGAGGGTGAGATTATCAAATATCTAGGATTAGAGGGGGTATCTCTACATCATAAAACCTTTTTGTTGTCCGAGTAATTTGTGTGTTCTATTGGTGGTGCGTGCTGTTTTACAAGTAATATCTCGCTGCTTGTAAAAGACACTGAAATTAAGATATTTGTATCGTTTTTACCTTCGGGGAGATGTACATCTACTGAACTTTTTAAAGTTACGATTATGTTGCTGATGCTTTTTTGCATTTGTTTCAGGATTGCTTACCTGAGGACAAGCTACGCCACATATGTGGATTATCCTTGCCAGGTTTTGTTTATAGTTATGAATCAACTAGAAATAATATCATATGATCTTCATGTCATCATTTAAACTTTTTGAATCTCTATTTTCTGTCTCTCTAATATCCTCTATAATAGCTCTCATGTTTCTCAAATCTAAATTTGGTTAGGAAATTATTCTGTTTTTTTTGTAATATTGCTGTTTCTTGCACATTAGTTTATCCCACAAGATGCCGCCTCTTAACCCGTGATGTTTTATACACTTTCTATATTGATGTTTTCCTTCTATAATTACTCCCTCATTCAAGCTGAGTTTTAGTCTTCTAATTGTAAATACTCTCATATTCAAGCTGAATCTTAGTCTTTAAGTTCTCTTTAACCTAAATCCATACAATTTTATTGTACATCACATCCTCGTCTTCATTGAAATATTTCTTCTAATGATATGATGATATTGTGTACAAAGTAAGAGAACATTAGGTATAAAGTAAATGTCTTGAATTATTTTATAGCAATAATGTATAAAATAATTATTTATCAAACTAGCATTTTCGTATAATTTCCTAGCAATAATGTATTTTATTTGTATTTTCATATGCGCCACAGAGGAGATCTTGCAAGGGGTGGCTGCAGGCATCGATCTCTTCGACTCTGCGTAAGTTAAAAAGTTTTCCCTAAAACCATATGCTTGGTTTCCCTGCTCTGTTAACTGCTTTGAAAAGATAACAGGTATATTTATCACATCACGGTTGGAGGCCTTGCACTTGTCTTCCCATTTGACATTATGGAGGGAGAAAGTTTTAATACTCAGTTGCTGAATTATGGTGATGTCACAACGATAAATCTGCAAGCAATCATATACAGGTACAAACTCAGAATTGCCTTTTAGTTTTAGTAGTTTGAAGTTCAATATCTCAATTTTATTTTACATTTCTAGATTAGCCCATATTTGTATGTCTTCGACAATCTTTCAACTGAAAATTTAGGTCGAACGTCAATCTTGGTTTTTTGTCGTCCAAGATCATGTGGATTTCGCCCTCATTAGTTGGAGAAGGATTAATCTTTGGGTCGGTTTGACCTAGATTTTCAGTTGGATCGCTAAAGCTTTTAATTTGGAGAAGGGCTATGACATACTAATCATTCTAGTTCTTTTGTTGTTTTGCGCTTCAGGAAAGACGCATCCCCCCTCGTCAATAATTGTAGCTGCTACACGTGCCGGAATCACACTCGAGCTTATATCAATCACCTACTCAATGTGCATGAAATGCTAGCTCAAATATTACTAGATATGTAAGTCCCCCTTTCCTTCTTTCAAAAGTCCAAAAGAAATTAAGTGAAATGTTTTTAATTGTCAAACTTGACATATATGTGTCACTACTTGCAGTCACAACACCCATCATTATCTGGAGTTTTTTTCTGCAATTAGGAAAGCAATCAAGTCCGACAAATTTGATTTGTTTTGTAAGAAATTTATCGAAGGAAGACATTCACATCTTAATTCCTCTCTACCATGCTATAATGCTAATGAATCCTCATTGCTATCAGCTCACACGAGCTGAGTTCTCAGAGCCTTGGAGTTATTGAGCCAGCATGAACAAAATGTAGGTTCAGTTCTTTTGCCATGTTATTGAATTGTTCAATTATTACTTACAATTGATTTTGTATCAAACATTTAAATATAGTGATATCAATATTCTCGTGCTGAAGAACACTAGAACAGTGTCTAGTCCCCACATCGGATACGCACATGATATGTTTGTATTAAAATACCCCTCGATTTATGCTTATGAGTTGAATATGAATTTTATAAACGACGTGTCTCATCCAATTTGGATTCCCCATTGTTTTTTTCCTTAACATGTGTTATCAAATATAATGAATCAAATATGTTCATGTGGTTTTGTGGTGCTCCAACGGTCTTAACAGCTTCCACCATCTCTGAGTAAAGTTCGAGATCATGGAAGTGTCACGTTGACTCGCATGATTGAGTTAAATTTTGTGGATCGAGTATAAGTTTGATCGCTGATATATCTAGTTCAATTTTGATTCCTCTTTAAATATGCTGCCTAATAAGATGCCGTATTTTGATAGCTATTTGAGGCAAGACATTGTAATTGTATTGAGAAAGTAAAATCAGAGAGCATACAAGTTTTGGACAAAATTTCATGTTTAATTTATATACTATAAAAGTGCTCCCAAAAGACATTGAAATTTTATGGAACCCATTGAAGTAGTTGAGTTCTCTAGTCCAAATTGGGCTTCCAATCGCGTTACCACTCTCTTGTTTGGCAATTTGTCACATGCGTGGGTGATAGCCAATGGTCCTAGAACATTTATGTTACCATAATCTCTAGTTCTTGAAGGTCAAAGATTACTCAGACATTAGATCATGCTTTGGTCTAATCATATAATTTCAATCCATTAGCAAAAAGCTCATGAGTATATGCATATCGACAGCTTTTTTAACACTTGAAATAAGTAGTTCAACAAAGGGACTTGTCATGTGTAACACCTTGTGTTCTTGTTTTGATTAAATATTGTGTACTTGGTGCCATGTCGTTGTATATCTAGTGTGTACCCCCGGATGTGGAGTGGTCGGGAGTCGATTTGAGAATCGTCTATGCTTACATGGGTTGTGTCGTGGCAGTGTGGTCATACTTGTAGCATCCCATCGCTCCACCTCTACCTGGACAGTTCATGTCTTGTCACATGACTATGTGCCTTCGCCTTGTGGTAGCCAAATGCTCCGACATTTTCCTGTAGGGTGCATGGTCTGGGCACATGCATGTGTGCCTGGTCGTGTCAAGGAGTACATTTTCTCTCAGATCCATAACAGAATGTGCACACCGTCGACATACGTAGATCCCCAAATACATTCATGGTCGGCGTTTGGGGATCTACGTATGGCGACGGTGTGCGCATTCTGTTGTGGATCGATTTCAACTCATCCATCATTTATATTTGAATGCACGACATGATACATGATCGTGCAGGTGTGCATGCCCCGTGAAATGCCCTGCTCGATCTTTCGAGAGAACGCGTTTTTCATGAGGGAAGTACATGGCTTGGAACAGAGTCGTGTGTGAGGCCATTTGTGTAGCGTAAGTTACAAAACTAAGTTCGTTTCAAGCCGCGGTTCATCGCAGTTCAACTTGGATGGCCAAGATCTCTCCTTGATGGCATTAGTTCGTGGGAAAGAGTCTTAAACCATTAATTTCTCAGATTTAGTGACTTTTGGATAGATATGTAGAAGGGAGGAGGCAGGGAGGGAGGGAGAGAGAGGAGAAGGAACTTGGAGAAGGTATCTTGGTACCATTAGAGATAAAGAATTTTGATTAGAGATTCGACTTCATCAACACGTAGAGAATCTCTCTACTTGTGCTACACTCTTTTGTTGAAGGATTATATGGTTGTAACTTGTAAGAAAAACAAAGAAGGTATTGGTCCTCTCGGTTTATGATGCACGATTTGATAGAGCATGTTATTTATGCATGATAATTAGTAGTTAGTTCTTTGTATCTGTATATCTTGATGTAATTTAGATGAGACTAGCTCATCTCCATGGACTTTGAAGAATCAGAGTTGTTTTTGAAGACTTTAAGAAATTGTCGTCCGAAAGTCGACAAACGCCAACAATGAATGTATTTGTGGATCTACGTATGTCGACGGTGTGCGCATTCTGTTATGGATCGATTTCAACTCCTCCATCATTTATCATATTATGTTAATATTATGTTGTCTCGAGTCTTTATTAAGTGTTAAGTCTTTAATATAGTTAGTCGTATGAGTCGCGTATTTTCTTAATGCTCCTTATTGTATTTACAATTATGCCCCGGGGTCCTATATGTACCCCCTTATCATGTATGAAGAAGGCAAGCAATGAAAGAGTTCTAGTTCTTATCCCCTTAAATGTGAGATCTTGGTGGCTCTCTCCTCTAACGAGCAACCTCGCTTAGGTAGCCGCGGTTAGGGCTCCGTTGTATCCTCCACCACCATCATCTCCGACTCTGACCACTACTCCGACCACCGCTCCGAGTAAACACATAACATCTTGGTATCAGAGCCATCGGTCCTCTTCGGCATGCCATCTTCGCCCCGACGTCGCTTCTGAAACCTCCTTCCAACGCTCCGCAAGGTCCTATCCCGTTGCACACATCACAACCGCTTCCTCCGTGGTTGTACAGTAGCAAGCCACACTCCTGCTTACAGTCTTTAGTCGTTGTTCCGCTCGTCCAGATTCATCATCGACACCAGCATCCGCCTCCCGGCCTCTTTTCGGGACAACATGCCATCCACAGGTCGAGCCTCAACACGCTCCATCCCTGTCGACACTAGTAGCACTCGAGCCTCCCCCGTTCTTCGGCAATGACAAGACGGACTCGATCGCTTCATCCTCTATACACGGCGTGCTTCCTACAACGACGACACCGACGCCGCATCCCCCGTCCATGCAACTCGCTTACTTCCTCCGAGCCTCGCGCCTTCAAGCCCCATCCCTCTAGTGCACCTAACCACCGCTTCGAGTAAGCACATAACACGTTCACCGACCAGGTGTTTGCTAATCACACATGTGTTCGTCGACAGGGTCTAAAGATTGCCGACCATGAAGCAGAAAACATAATGTGTCAAAGTTCATCATTCACTGATCGAGCTAGATACGATCGCCCACCGAGCCCTTCCATTCAGAGTTTTTTTGGAAAAAACGTTGATCTCCGAGTGACGAGCCTACAATTGCTCTCTGGAGACTCAATCCACTTAACAATCACATAACGAACCTTATATAGAGATGAGAATGGAGATCGCCGATCCACGTTCATCGACCACGATCTAGGTTCACTGATTTCCTTTCACCGACTGAAGACTCTCTTTTGAAGCAGGCCCAAAATAAAGAAGGAAGAACACTCATAACGGAGATTGTCGTTTACCGAGCGATCGATCACTATTTTTTGATCAAAGTTCAAAGTTAACTCGGCCATTATTATAGACATTACTGTTCAAAGGAGAAGTAAAGAGCCGCTACAATTTGTAATAGACTAATACCCGCACCATTGTCACCAACCTCCATTCAAAGAAACACGATCACAAATACCATAAGAGTAATTAAATCATAAGTGAAGGTAGAGCAAACACCCAGAAGAACTAACTGAGTAGATAGTTCATGAAATGTCCAGCACCAAATGGACGAATAATATACGGAGCCCATAATATACTAGAAAATACATGTACATGGGTTTCCAGTCTCGCACCCACACACATACACCTAAATGAGACCACTGAAAGTTAATAACAAAAGAAGGGTACTATTGCCACTCCCATAAACGTAGTCTCTACAAGCCAACAATTGTGAAACCAATTCTGCCAGCTCTAACTCATCACCACAACTAGCCTGGAGGTGATAAGTCAACGTTACCATTTGTCAGAGTAAACCATCTCAACCCCCTAAACCCTAAACCCTAAACCATGCTCAAGGGTAAGGTTGGCAATATAAACAAAGCTGCTGGAATGTTAAAGTCACAATACGGTAAAAAGCAGTAAATTATACAGTAAGTAGGTATAAAGTTAAGAAGACTCTAGCTAAACGTATTATGTAAGCTGCCTAATAGAGTACCCTATCTGCATGAACAATGTCCCATCAGTGATACATTGTTGATATCATAATCATATCCTTACAGTATATGACCGATTAGAATAACACAATCATAGTATAACCGTATTCATATGGCATGCATCCAAGTAGGAATCAATCTCATTAGCTCACACTAGGCAAATTCTTACAATATGCGACTGATTAGAATAAACAACTCACTAGCTCACCTTAGCCATAATCTTACGATACACAACCGATCAGAATACATCAAATACAATGGCTCACTTTGAGCTTAACCATGCGCAATCCCCAAATTGTTTGTCATTCAATCACCCTATGTCCATGCAATCTATAATTTAACTCATGTTTAGCAAAGACACTTGAATTACCTGGTGTGGCGGACCGAGCAAAAGTGGCTCAATCAACGCCACATCTGGGACAAAAGGATATCACCATGCGACAAACCTTAATTACACTGTAAGACTATAAGTTCTATGAAATAGTCTCGTAGGGAGGTGGTATGGATGCACCAATGTCGGCTCAAACCCAAAACCACCAAGAGTTAAACCACTTTTCATACACAAAATTGCCACTAAGAATCATTCATCATTGCACCCAATGTCGGCATAGTACATCGACTTAAATCATGTGTCAAGAACTCTAATTCTTGTAATCGCATGCAACTAGTGGATTTTGTCAGATCTAGGCATCATACCCCGTGATTTTTTCCCTTTCCAAGTTTTTCCATGTAAAACGTCTTGTTGTTCTGCTATTGGTTCTCTTTTGACTGTTTGTGTGCTTGACTCACTCTCGAGCTAAAGCAGTTTCACCCGGTCTGTGGGAGCGCTAAGTAACCTGCAACAGTTTGACATCGTTTGTGGGAAGGTGTTCCCAAATCTCTGAAGAACTTCTGAAGACCGTACTCGCTCCGCAAAGTACTCCTGACTGACAACAATAGTGAGAAGAAGTGTTCGCATAGACAACATAGCGACTTATGTGGAAAGTGCCGATCTAGCCCCCACAAACTCTCCTACCAACAACATGTCGCTTCTTAAAGAAGTCGACACCACACTAGCAACATCAGTGGAAGGGCACATGTGTTGGATGGAGGAGTGTCAGACCCTGCTGAAGGATCTGGGGGCCTCTTGCACCCCTAACCCATCTTCCGCACCAGGAAGTCGACCATCTCCATCTCCAAATCACGCATGGACCGAAGGTATTTCTTGCATCAAAGACTCCACTAAGAGCAAATTACTCAATACCGCAAAGACTAGCGGAAGAATTGCTCGTGAAGAATCGCATCAACAATGGGATTAGTGTAATCAGAAAAAGAAGGGCTAGTAGGGTCTGCCGCCAATGTCTAAGAGAAACAATGGGTGTCACGACGAATCTTGCTAAAGTGGGGGACTCCAACAACGACAGCACTTCACCCACGTCGACGCCTCTCGTGCAGAAGTCTTGCTCGCCATCTGCGATCATCCTGCTCTCTAGAGACCTAGGTATCTCTCCCAGAATTCAGGATAGATTGAGCGGTTCATGTACCTCGGGATCCTCAGAATATTTTTGTGAAAGCAAGAGTAAGGGTGGCAGCCCCCAAATTAGTCCACTGGGGGCAGATGGAGAAAAAAAGGTACCCATGAACCCTGCGTAACCATATGCGAACCACCCCCCACCATGCAACGGCAACCTTGCCTGATCCATCTACACGTCAGCGCAACCATCGGTGAGTCCCCTCACTGAGGTGAACAGGATATTAGTCGGCGACGACGTAACCACCGACGTCGTGTTCATGTTAACCCTGCTTCGGCTCAAGCTTTCTGATGGAAATATCAAGCTCGTGGCAGATAGGGCAAGCATCCCCCCCAGTCCCAATCTTAGAGACCATCGTCCTTCCCATGAACCTGGGGAAGTTCCTCGAGCAAGTGAACAATGGCATTCAGTTCACCATCGTGCAAGCCAACTAAGCATACAAAGCCATACTCAGAGGTCCATTGCTAAGTGCACTTTGGGCAAATGATTTCACGGGTGTCATAGCAGTAAGAATCTTGATGTATGTTAACTGCTGCCAAAGTTTGTTGTGTGCTTTGGAGGGAAAATGGAGGGGAAAATTCAAGTTTCCTATAGCCTGATGATAGCAGCTACCGCACGACATTAGCTCTAATCTTCATTTGGAAGTCTTTGATGTTCATCTACCAGTAGTGGTATCTCACTACCACCTAGAGTTAGCACTAATCTTCTTTTGGAAGGCTCCTATGTTCCGCTACCACCTGCAATATCTTACTAGTTCATGGCGCTAGCTCCAACCTCCATATGGAATGCTATGATGCTCTGAAGGGAAAATTTGGTGGGGTGCCTCATATTTTGACGCTTCCACGTATTGGTACCTGCTACCGTCAGAGATTGCTACCAAAGAACTACAAATAGACATTTTCCTTAGTCCCCCCCCCCCCCAAGCAAGCAAGTTTATTGATCCAACTAAATGAACTTTAAATGAGTATAAAATCTTGAGTAGTGTGCTGTTTGGTTCTCAAAAAGAGATTGCCATCAATTAGAAATGAGATTATTTTGAAGGGAAATGTATTCAGCCGGGTGTTATCTTCTGATGGTTCATAAAACGCAACACAAATTTGTGGAAGGTGGTCAAAAATGAGTGAAAACAATCTATGAAGGGAGATAAAGTTTGCTCGTAGAAGAAGAGGGATACTTTGTGGGAAGTGAGGGTACAGGATGGCCAATTATATGTCGCTGAGGTGTCTCACATATTAGGAAGAGGGTCTCGCGAGAAGTGTGTGAGGTATCTTCTAGCAGGGTCTTCCTGATCATAGAGAGGTCTGCCTGGTCATCGGGAGATCTATCTGGCCACCATGTGTTGGCCATTTTTGTCTTTTCAAGCATTAGAAGTGGTGTTATGACTTATGAACGTGCTGTTCATGAAAAGTCCCAATTGGCACTAGCCATATCATACCCATCATGTATGATCCAAATAACTTGAGCAGTATAATTCAATGGAGATACAAAAACTCTCTTAAAATCTGACATGTAAACTAAATTCTTAGAAAATCATAATAAAATTGAAGCCTAGATATTGATTAGAAATAATATCACAAAGCTCAACAGCACCCCTTCTTCTGGGTCTACGGAGGCGGAGGAAACACTTCCAAGAGGAAAAATAATTGGTCCGAGTAACGCACCGATCTCTACGTGAGGATATAAATAGGCTTCACTTACAATGGAACCTACTTTTTCTCCCTTTTTTTGAAAGCTTTTGCCTTTCAAGATATTTCATCTCCCGATGAACGAAGAAGACAACCTAGCTGCTCTGCTTCTTTGCATCTTCCCTGCAAATTCAACTAGAATGATGCCGAAGAAAACCACATCTGGAGAAGATGTTGGCACACATGATTCTGCTCATTTTTGTGCTCTGAAGAATGAGAAGAACAACATAACGACTCCCATTGCTTGATAACATGTTTTTCCTTCCATTGATTGAATACTGTTAGGAAGCATTAAAAGTATGTTTACTATTTCAGAACTATTTTTTTGCAGTATGGCCGTCATTATTACTAACGGATTTTTGTTGTTGTTGTTGTTGTTGTTATGGTTTTCTAGTCTTTTTTTTTTTGATAGGGTTTTTACAGTCTGATGATCCCAGTCATGTTGTTCTTGCTTCCAAACTGATCACCATCATCAGACTACAATTAGCGTTTATTAAAAGTAGATTTATTATTTCAAAGATGACATATTGCAGTGTGGTTGTTATTCCTATCAGATTTTTCTTTTCTAGTCGGATTTTTGTTGCAGTATTATAGAGAATATGGTGTGAAAAATGGAAAACACATGCTGGAGAATATAACTACATAGAATATGCAAGCTGTTGAATTATTATTATTATTATTAATGTTTTCCCACCTTGGTAGCCACTAGGCATTATTAGTTTATAGTATTATAGAGAAAAGTTGGCCTTTCTTTGATTCACTCCCAAACCCAATGCATTAGGCTACTCTTTTTTTTAGAGCTGTATAATATACAAAACACAACACTCAAGCCTTTATCCCACTATAGTGGGGTCGGCTATGTGGATCCTTTGTCGACATTGTGCCCTATCTTTTGTAGAGTTGTATAATATATTCAATGAAATTTAAATGTAGTTATGTGTGCTAAAATAATGTTAATGCATTATGTTATGTTTGTGTAGATAGCTTGGTTGAACAAAGATGCAAGTGATAGATACACTCTCCCAGGAGATTTTACAAATTGGTCGATTAATAATATGAGTGGAATCCCAATGTAGAAGAATGGATTTGATTGTGGAGTATTTGTTGTTAAGTACATGGAGATAGTGCTCTGATGAGCAAAGATTTCATGGGAGATCTGGGATGGCAAAAGGAAATCCCAAAATTTCAAGTTGAAATTGTCTGTGATTTTTTTCAAAATGTTTGCAACATCTAACTTTAATTTGGATTTTAGCATTAGAATAGTGAAATTTCAAGTTAAATATTGATATTTAACCTTGTGTTGTAATAGTCTGGAATAGTTTGCAGTATATTTGTAACTATCAATAAGATTTCAAAATGTCTATAAGTTTTATGGCTTCTCTTTTTTTTGGACATTTTGGTGGTATGTGTTGTTTCTATGATTTTGGCTCTGTTTGGCATGGTGTTGGCGGTCGTAAAAGCATTGGTTTTCAAAATGTCTAACGAATGACAATTTAACATAAAAGTGGATGAAGTTTCTTAGGTGGGCATTAACGAATGACAATTTAACCGTCGTGTTCATGACCGCCGCCACTGTGCCAAACGGAGCCTTTATTGAATCCTAAGTGGTTTCTTCTGTGTGTTTAGAATTTCAATTATCCAGTTTCAGTAGAATTTCAATTATCCAGTCGAAATTTCATGTAATAATTTAATAATTTTATGGAGTCATCATTTTCTATTAGTGCAAGCATACACAAATTTCCAATTAGATGGAGGAATTAGTATTTGGCTCCGTTCGTTTCACAGGAATTGAGATGCAGTCCTGCAAGAATTGAAATTGAAGTCAATTTTAATTCCGATGTTCAGCTGAATGCATGAATTCTGTCATAGAAATTGAAATTAGTAATTTTGATGTTTGGTTGTATCCCAGAATTCAATGGGCGGAATTAAAAATTTAAATTTAAAATATTAAATTCAACTAAATTGAAATTTCAAAATAAAAATATAAGTGCACATTATAAAAATATAAGTCCACATATTTAAAACATAAGTCTACAACATAAAAAAAATCTGCACCATACATAACATAAGTGTACAACATAATGAATCAAGTAAATGTAAGCAGAGCCAAGTCCTCCTAATTGACATCGATAAAGCAATAAACACGTCGCTCTCCCGTCTTACTCTTCTTTTTATTACTCATTCTCATAGTTTCATGTTATGACTCATCAATTTAATTCCTCTATAATTAAAATAATTTTGTATATCTACTTTGTTCGGATACAAAGGTACTAAAATACTGTCTCTCTATTTGTTTGACATCCTATTTGACTTATTTTATCGAAAAACAATGTAAGTCACAAAATTCTTTCATTCCCTAGATATTTCCATACTTTGATGGATATATCGTTTGGCTCAACCGTCTTTCTATTTTCATCTTTTTTAGAACATCATTTACCTCTGATGCTTAAATTTTACGATAAAACATTATGTTCTTATACTCCTCTGCTTTACTAAACTCTTTCAAATTTAATTTATTATCTTTTGTTTCATTATAAAGTTGATAAAAGTATCTTTTTCATTGTTCTTTAATATTCACATCATCCGTCAAAAATGTATCTGTCTCATCCTTTATGCATTTTACTTGACTTAAATCTATTGTAATCCTTTCTCTAGCTCGAGCAATTTTATATATGTCACACTCTCCATCTTTGATATATAGTCGCTTATAAAATTCTTCGTAAACTTGATTCCTTGCTTTACTTTGACATGTTTAGCTTCTTTTTTTCGCGACTTTATATCTGGCTAAGTTTTCATCATTCCTACAAGCATAGAGTGATTTATAGCTAGCCCTCTTTGTCCTCACATTGTCTTGCACTTCCTCTTTTCACCACCAAGATTCTTTATTTGGAGATGCACGATCTATAAAAAAAACACACAAACATAATGCGCACAAATACACATACAAGCACACATACATACACATACACAAACACCAACAAATAACACACACATACACACAAACATACACACGTCCATAAATAACACACACACAAACATAACACACACACACACACACACACACACACACAAACAAAACACATACACATACATAAAAGCATATAAAAACACAAATTCAAATGTAGATCATGCCACCTAAAAGGATTCACAAACTTATGCCATACAAAATCTCAAATCCACAAATAACATAGAATCCAAAACCCAAACCAAACACACACAGACACACACACACATAAAACATATAAAAATACACATAAAAAAGAACAACATTAGTTGCAGGATTAAACCATCCAGTCAAAAAAACCTAGATCGACACCAAACATCGACGGAAAGAAGAAAATGGAGGCTAGGATGCGGCGAATGAGGCATTAGAATATCGAAGAAGAAGAAATAAATACTAGATCTTCCAAAATCGCAAGTTTTAGGGCTAAAATCGAAGCAAAAAAATTTATACATGTCGTGGGGAGTTTCACTGGAGGATACCCACGCTGACTGTAAGGGGACTCGCTAAAGAAGAGATGGTGTCCAGAGGAGGCGCAAGGGAGAGAGCTACCGCTTGGGGAGACCGTGCGCTGGGGAGGCTTCATAGGAGATTCTGCGGGATTCGTGAAAGATGAGATCATGCTGTAAGACCCTCCCCCAACCTTAGACCAAGTCGGGTCGAAGACGGGCCTTAACGCCCAAGATGGTTACCCTGCGCTTTCCATGTGGCAAAAACTCACTCACTAAGCGTAGAATGATCGTCCTGTCAGGCTATGGAAACTCATCACATCACATCAAATTACAGCGGAAGTAAATCAAAAATCAATTTATATATAACAAAGGTCGTAGCCATAAGTTTATACATGCGGCCCATCGGACTAAGAAAACTACAACACTTTTTCTGCTTTTACCAAGTTAAGGGCTCACATCTCTAAGGACTGGAGATGAGGCTGATGCTTCTGCTTGTGTCGGCTCTAAGGCAGGTATGCTGTCACGTGCTATCTGGGCCTCGCGCTGCTCCATCTCCTGTGAATGATTATTTAAATAACTGTTAGTCACTGGACTAAGTGGATTCACAACTCCTCCCCAAGATCCCTAAACTTGGGGATGAGAGTGAGCTCCAACACTATAAACAATAGCCGTAGTAAAAGAGAGTTAGTACAACATTTCATATATAAGCTAGGCGCAACCATTAAAATGTGCATCACAGTATAATTGAAATAGCATCATCATTATATATTAGTTATAACAAAAGCTCCACTAGCTATCAGCACAATAGGTATTCCCAACCCGTTTTCACTCCGCAGGCATTCAAACAACGCATACACCGCAGGCATTTAAAGCCGCGCACATACCGTAGGCATTCAAAACCGCGCACACACCGCAGGCATTCAAAGTCGCACACATACTGTAGGAATTCAAAGTCGCACGCACACCGCAGGCATTCAAACCTGTGCACACCCACTATGTCGACATAGATTGGACTGCTTCTCTTCTAACAGGGTAGCAAACTCCGCGAGCCTCACCGATGTGGCCATCGGTTATAGTGGCCAGTCCTGCCACTTCTGGGTGTGGACGTACCGCACTATCCAAGCCCCAACGCACAACCTCGTGTACTCTTGAATGTGAGCGACATCCAACGATTCAGTATTTTGGTCGACCAGTTGAGGAAACCCAACATGGAAAAATATAACGGTCGATCACCCGTCGCATCTCCCTATCGCCTTGAGTCGTCAACCTTCCCACACCGGTACGTACGGTATACGGGCATGACCGACCCACCACTTTTTACTGCAAACAATTCATAAGCATTTCAATAGATAAGTAGCTTGCACATATTGGGTCTGCGGCGGCCTGCCCTACTCGACATGAAATAATTCGGGCAAGCGGTCTTCTCGAATTAACCTGCTGCTCAACTTCATGCAAGGAGCACAACGAGCGTGGGAGCACATTATTTAGGGCTAACCCTGGAGGAATAACTCAACTCTCAGCTATCCCCAACTAACGCTCCACCAAAAAGCCAACTGCTCGTCGAAGCAGGACCTGAGCTAGAAATGCAGAAACAGTAAATTGCATAAATAAGATCGGTAAATAAATATGTTGCTGAATTAGACTGCAGAAATATGCATTGTTATGAAAACCGGATCAGACCGGCCGGTTCAACTGGTAGGACTGCCGACCGATTCACTGACTGGTCCAGTCAAGTTCTTAAAACCACCTCTATTGAAAATCGGCCCGGAATTGGTTAACTGGGTGGCTGGACCGGTTAACCGGAAACCGGGCCGGTTTTCAAACAACCGTACGGGTCCTAATTCGCCTCTTTAAATCTAAAAAATAGAGGAATGTCAGGAATCAAGTCTGAACCACTCATAAAACTCTCACTGTCTGCAACCACTACACCAATTAGATTTATTATTTTGAACGAATGTATATTATATATAATATAATTATATTCATACTAATCTATATAAATATAGTCCGCTAATTATTGTAATAAATTTTCAAATTTATATATAAGTATAAATAATATTAGTAATTGTAATTTAGTACTATATAATATATATTTCATATTTATTTATTAATTTATGTGTATATTATAATTATACATATATTATAAAAAGATATATTCAAAATATTATTTACAAATTTAAATGTATATATTCAAACTAAAATTATATATATATTAATGTGCATATACATATATATAAATAACGGTTCAACCCTGGTTAAACTAGTTGAACCGGTTCAACCTTGAACCTTTCTCTTCGTCGGTTTAATGTTCGGTCTGACTTTCAAAACCTTGGAAATAGGTACTGAAGTAAAGTACGAATTGTCGTAACGAAATGCTGAACTGTAAAGTCACTAAAGTAAAGTGTTGAAATAAACTAGACCAGTATGAGACTGGAGTAGTACTAAATAGAAAGAACTGTAATTAAAGTACTGAAAAGAACTTGACCAGTACATGACTGGAGTAGTACTTAAAAGAAATGAACTGAACTAAAAGTAAATAAATAGGATCAGTACGAAACTGGAGTATTGAAAAAAAGAACTGAACTGAATTAAATAAAGGAACTGTATCAGCGCATGACTGGAATAAATCATAAAGAAAATGGTTAGTAGTCCAATCACTCCATTCAGGAGGCTTCAGTTCTATCTTCATTCTCAGGAGTCAATTTCAGTTCCATCTCCATTCTCAGGAGGCGAGTTCGGTTCCATCTCCGTTCTCAGGAGGTGAGTTTGGTTTCATCTTCATTCTCAGGAGGCAAGTTCAGTTCCATCTCAGTTCTCAAGAGGCAAGTTCAGTTCCATTTTTATTCTTAGAAAGCTTCTTTTAAGTTTCACTCATTATTAATATCTGATATTAAGTTCAGTTGCGCTTCTCAAACACAGCTTAATCGAACTTATATTTAGGGATTATAATCTTATTATAATAACTTGCTCCTCGTTATAAAGATTACCGATGGCTAAATATCTGCAAGAGGTTTATCACCATCCCTTAACCTAAATTGCTTGCATCAAGGCGAATTAATTTTCTATGTTAAGCTCAATATCATTTTCTTCTGATTTAAACCTATTTTCGCAACAAAGAGTCGGAAATTGAGGAAAACCAGAACTCGAGATTGAATTCGCTAAAACATAAACCTCAAGGGTTGCTCGAGTTATTTTGAGATTTGATTAAGCTTCAATAATTCATTAAGTCTCGAATAAACTCTTATCTTTATATTTAAAAATAAGCTGTATTTCAAATCACCAAACTACGACATAGGGTTTAAGTATAAAATACATGTTCCTTAAAATAATTTTCATCACTTCGAGGTCTTACACAACCTCTAACAATATTTAAAACATATCATGGTTATTTCAATCAATTAAAATATCAGGAGCGGCTCAAAAATTCCTCATACATGTCCAAGGCATGCATTTAACCCAAAGAGTTTCTTATAAAGATATAATCCATTTTAATCAGAAGTTTTGCAGCTAGCAAAAGTTAAAATAATCTCGAACATGATTTAAAAACTCAAAAATAGTGAGAATGCTCGAAAATATCTCAAATTTCACCATGGCATGTCTTTAGTAAATATAAATCATCCATGAGATTTCCTGAGATTTTGATCACAAAAATTCGCCTCTATTAATTTCCAAATGTGAAATTCATCATTTTAAATGTTTGAAAAATATCAAGACATAACCAAAAATCTCTAAATCATGATAGAGCATGCATAAGGGCTCCAAATATCACTGAGAATTTTATCTGCTTTTAGGGGCATTTTAGGTCCTCCAAATTGGTCAAATAAATATGATTTTAATTTTAAAAATACCAAATTATGTTTGAAAAAATTTCAATTTTTATGAGGTGTAGCTGACACCAATAGGAACATTTTTCATGTTCAAAATTTTTTCATCAGACCTTTAATTTAGCCTCAGAAAAATTTAAAAACCCATTTTTAGTTATAATTAAATAAAAAATATAAAAATCTATTTTTTTTATAACTTTCTCGTCCCACCCCCCCACCCCCCCACCCCCGTCTGTACAGAGAGCTTGTACAAAAATCGCCCCTTATAGGCCTTCCCTGTCGCCGGCCGGTCGTGACTCCGCCCCCGACCAACTTCCCGGGGTGGGCGCTACCTCCGGTGGTGGTCTGACGGCCTAGCATCGCTGACCATCGTCAGAGCTATTTTTTATTTTTGATTGGAAAAGAGGGGTTGACGGCGGCGGCGCTCCGTCCTCCAGGGCTCACATGCAAAACGTCAGAAAGCTATGGAGGGAGGAGCGGAGGAGGTTCCACCTGGTTTTGAGGCCTTAGGGGGCTTCCAACGAGATCCGCCATTAATGGTGGTGGAGGTGGAGGAGCTCGGTTTCTCTTTCTCCGGCGAGGTGGTGCTCCAGCCGAGGGGTGTCTAGGGTCATTTTGAGTATGAGGAGAGGATTGAAGTCCTCTGGTTCCAGGGGTTCATTATATAGGGGAGGCAAACCTCCCCTCCCCTTCTTCACAATCTGGGACTAATCTCCCATGGAGGAAGATGACTAGTTGCTCACAGCTGGCCTGAGACAAATGGCAGCTATCTAGAGGTGGAGGTACATTCATGTGTTAAAATTATGGAGGCTTAGAGTTTAGTTTGGGGAGGAGGTGTATGTGGAGGCTTAGGATTGGCTTCTTCATTACTTTGACTCCCAAGCCATATAAGGGTTGTTGGTTTAGGACAGCAGTGGCCTCCTAATGGAGGGTTGTACACCATATAACCCTAGCTAGGTCATAGACCATATGAAGGAAAGGGGGGAGAGGGAGAAAGAGAGAAAAAGGAGAATGGACTTGACTTCTTGATTTTGCCCAAGGGCCATCCTCCTTGCTGAAATCCAAGGCACATATGTGGTTGAGATTGGGCCCAAAGGTGGCCTACATGAGTGGCCTCAAGTGGGGGGTAACTTGGAATTAAATTTCCTTAAGAAAATTGGATTTTTAGGAAGTTTGATCAAAAGTCAAAGTAGGTCTAAGTATTCGGGTGACGAGTCAAAGTTGGGGTATTTTAGTAATATTGGTGTGTGCACCATTTTCGGTGCACCGTAATGCTCGTTTTGGCTGATGTTGACCCAACATCATCGAAATCGAGCATAACTAATTTTGTTGATCTCGTATTGACCACACGAGTACAACTCAACTGACCAGGGTCAAATCCGAGTTTATTTGCTCGATATTCAAAAATTGCGCGTCGCGGCGCGCTACAGAACTCAAAACGGCCATATTCGTCATTAGGATTCGGATTGAGATGCAACGAGTTCCAATACGCTCATATCGATATACGAATCCATAGGAACTGAGAGAACTCAGATTAGAGTTCTCTAGCTTGATAATCAAAAAACTTGTTTTCGTGACATTCTACGAGAAAAGGTCATATCCACCATATGACTTTGGAACTTAATAGAACGAGTTCCAATGCACTTGTATTGACAATACGAGGCCATGGGGACTGACAGAGCTCAACTCAGAGTTCCCTAACTCAATATCCCCAAAACAGGGCTATTTCTCACCCCTTATGAGTTTTGGGTACAGATTCTGGCATTTTTATTGGGTCCATTAGGATTCTAGTGACTCAATAAAATCGGGATGTTACAATACAATAAAAATAAGAGAATTTTCGTCCCCGAAAATTTGCTTAAAGTAGGGGGTAAGTGCAACATACCGGGGGAAAGAGCTCGGGGTGCTTTCTTGGACGAGGGTCTCTAATTCCCACATGTCCTCGTCTCGTCCGCAGTTCAATCACATGATCTTGATTATTGATAAAGCCTTGTTTTACAGGTTTTTCACCTTGAAGTCCATTATCTTCACTGGTTCTAATTGGATGGATATGTAGCAGTACTGGCAGTGTAGGAAGATGTTGATCTAGTTGTCGAAAACTCGCCTCAATGAAGGAGCATGGAAAATATAATGAAGATTTCCCAACTCTGGGGGCATGGCTAATCGATACGCAATTGGGCCAACGCACACTATCATGACTTGATATGGGAAAAATAGGAGGGATCTAGCTTCTCCTGCATCTTAAACTGGGAGATACCGTACATGTGCTTGATTTCAAAAATATCATTCTTCTCATGCTAAACTCCACCGGTCGGTACTGCGTATCATAATACTTAGCCTATAAACTTTGTGCTTCCCGCATCTGATCCTGGATTAGTCGTATCACTGTTGTAGTGTCATCGATATAAGCCACTCCCATGGATTCAGGGTCCTCATCCTGGGACCAAGACAAAGGGGTCCGGCAACATATTCTATACAGTGCCTCGTTCGGTGTCATCTTAAAATTGGCTTGAAAGCTATTATTATAAGAAAATTTCCACCAGTGGTAGCAACTGTCCCCGAGGCTTGCTGTGCTCCACTAAGCATAGTTGAAGAAGATCCTTTATTGTCTGATTTGTCCTTTCCGCCTGAATGTATGTCTGGGGGTGTAAAGTGGTGTTGAAAGCCAATTTTGGTTCCCAAGTAAACCTACACCCTTCTCCACTCTTTCGAAGTGAAGTTCCCATCACGAGCAAACATGATGAACTTTGACAGTCCATGGAATCATACACCTGCTCTATGAATAGCCTGGAAAAGACGTCCACATCATCACTCTGACGGTTCGAGATTAACTAAGTTACCTTTGTAAGTTGATCCATAAAGACCCATGTGGATTCGTTTTCAATAAGGGACCGAGGTAAGGCGTGGACAAAGTCCATAAAGATGTCCTCAAATTTCCATTCCAGTATCGGTAGGGGCTGCATCATGCCTCCTGTGTTGCGGCATTTGGCCTTGACCATTTGACAGGTCTAGCATTGTGCAAAAAAGTTGGTGACGTCTCTTTTCATCCCTGGACAGTATATGGTCCTGCATAGGTCAACATACCTTTTAACTACACCAGGATAAATGGAGTACCTCGAATGGTGTGCCTCACGAAGAATTTCTTCTCAAATTCCCCTGATGGAGGGAATGAAACACGATGCTTAAACTGCAAAATACTGTCATGCAGATCATCGTGTGCCCCATCCAGCTCCCGACTATTGAGGGCTGGCGGCTTAATGTACCTGCAACTATGTTAGCCTTCCTGGGGTGGTACTAGAGATCAAAGTCATAGTCATACAAGAATTCCAACTACCGGCGCTACCAGAGGTTCCACTTCTTCTGGGTGAAGACATACTCGGGCTTTTATGACTGGAGAAAAATCTCGCATCTAACTCTGTATAGATAATGCCTCCAGAACTTGAAGGGAAAAGACTATCATGCCCGACTCCAGTTAGTAGGCCTAGTAGTTTAGCTCATGCGGCTTCAAATATTGAGATGTGTGAGTGATTTCCTTATTGCAACTTCTAACCCATTCAAGAATGCATCCGTGTAAATTTAGAACCCTTTTATTCTGGAGGGGACCATAAAAATTGGGGAAGAAGTTAAGTGATTCTTCAATTCGCAGCCTCGCACTTCGGCATCCATTAAAACATGGTGTCTATAGTGGTCTGCCTTGGTTATCGAGTAGATCAAAGACGATCACGAGGTGGTTCAATAATGGCTCAAACACCTTATTTATCAACACCACAAAGGCGGATGGTGCATTGGTGAGCCTAAACGACATCACACAGGACTCGTTGAGGCCATAACGAAAGCTAAAAGCTATTTTGAGAATATCCTCTTCCCGTATTTGAGGATGATAGTAATCAGATCTTAACTCCATCTTGGAAGAGACAGATGTGCCTTGTAACTAATCAAACAACTCATCAATACTTGTAGAGGGTACAAGTTTTGATTGGTGAGATTGTTAAGGTCTCTGAAGTCGATGCATTGACGGAATGATCCGTCATTCTTTGACAAATAATAACAGGGCTTTCCACGACGAACAACTCGGACGGATGCATCCTGCATTGATCACCTCTTGAAGCTAAATTTTGGGTTCCCCTAATTTCTTTGGGCCATTTGAAAGTCTTTAGTTTCAAGAGTAGCTAAACACCTAGAGGGGGTGAATAGTTTTTCAGTCTTTTAAAGCTTTTATGTTTTATGTGTATTGTGATTTAGTTATACCGAGCTTTCAAGACAATCACCAACATCACACACAAGATTTATAGTGGTTCCCCGGATTATGGGCACATCCACTGTCCCTCCCACCTTTCTAACAGTGTTTTAGATAAGGCACTTCTCCAAACTCGGCTCCAAAAAGCTTACAACTCAGATCCCTCAGGATCTCTCAGTCTCCTCCAAGACCTACCTCGGGCACAAAGCCCTACAACTCAGAGCAAGCTTTTCTCCTACAGCTCAGTGATCCAAAGATCACCTACGTCATACTAAGTTAATAGTCCTACACTCAGTATAGGAGGATAGCCCTACAACTCAGAGAGGAATACTCTCCTACCTCAGATCTGAAATAGATCCTACCTCAGGCAAACTACCCTACAACTCAGATTCAGTCCAGGATCCTACCTCAGATTCACCTCAGAATCCTACCACTCAGATCTACAAAAGACCATACACTCAACCTTTATAAAATAGGCTTATACTCAGATCTGTTAAGATCCTACTTGATGAAAGGTTTGTTGATGTAGAATAGACACCAGAGAAAGTTTCTATGTGTCTTCCTCCTTCTGTGTTGAGTTGACTCAGTCTAGATATCTTCTTCACAGCTCCAGAAAATGTTCTTTAGGAAAAATTTGCTTGAACTGTGAAGTTGCTGCAGCTAGGGTTTGGCTTTGCTGCTTCTTCTTTCTCAAAGATGTTTCCCTGAACTTATTATTGTAGGTGAGAATGACAACAGCTATCTTTTATCAATTGATCTGCTGCAACTAGGGTTAGCCTTGGTTGCTTCTTCTTCTATCTGAGAGAAGTTTCTCTGAACTTGTTGTTGAAGGTGTTAATCACAACAGCTAACTTGCTTGGACTCTTAGATCAGAAGTTTGGACTTGTTCTTCCGGCTCTGCAATAGTGTCGAGAGGAAGAAGATGAAGTTCCGCTTTTTTCAAAAGTTAATACAAAAGAGTTATCTTCTTCTCACTAATCAGATCCCTTTTTTATTTCGCCGTCCAACGGCTCTTTGAGCCATGGGCCCACTTGGATTTGGTAGCTGCAATCTTGCTTTTGCATTAAATGCAGTATAGAGACATGCAGCGTCGTTTGTCACATACTATAGACTTCCCGCAATGATTTTGAATTTTGCTGACGTCAGCATCTGTGTACTTAGTCAAAAATAGAAGATTCATCAAAGGCGTTGAGTGAATAGCCTTCACTCAGTGCCAAAACACTTAGCCAATTTTTTGTACCATTAGGCATCGAGTGATTAGTCATTACTCAACAAATTATAGACTTTTGCAGTCTTAACTCATTTAGGCGTTGAGTGAACCTTCATCACTCAATGCATTTGGACTTAGCCAATATTTCTATTGAGGAAGCATTGAGTGAACGGCCTTCACTCAACCCTTTTGTCCTTAGACAAACTTTTTGTTGATAGGCGTTGAGTGCGTTGTGTGAGTCTTCAACACTCAACGCATACTTGACTTTCCTATCATTTTGATGAGGCGTTGAGTGAACATCCTTCACTCTACTCCTCTAAGAAAATCAATATGAAGGCGTTGAGTGAACTGTCTTCACTCAATGCTTTTGTCTTTGTCTGTATTCTCGATGAGGTGTTGAGTGAACTGCCTTCACTCAATGCTTTTGCACTTAGCTGATTTCTCTGTTGAGTTGGCATTGAGTGAACTATCCTTACTCAACGCATTTGGACTTAGACAGATTTTTGTCTACATCTTCTAAGGCTTTGACTAAAGCTTGTTCTATCGGCGCTTTCTAAGCTTGGCGTTAAGTGAACTAGCTTCACTCAACATTTTTGGACTTAGCAGATTTCTTCTTAGTTTCTCTGGCTTTGACAGTATAGAGCTTTACTCGACGCTTCTTTCTTCAGGCATCGAGTGAGCTGTTCCCACTCGACGCTTTGGACTTAACCAGAAATCTTCCTTGTTAATGCTGAAGCTTTGACTGTCTGAGCTTTACTCGATGTCTCTTGTTATATGGCATTGAGTGAACTGCCTTCACAAAATGCCTGTGCACTAAACCAAAATTCTGCTTTGTCAATAGTCAGGCTTTTGACTGCTCATGCTTTACTCAGCGATTTTTGACATCTGGCATTGAGTAAATTGCCTTCACTCAACACCTGTGGATTTAGATAAATTTTTGTCTTCCCAACATTCTTCCTTATGACCACCTATCATTGTCACTTAGATAACATGTTTAATCATTATGACAAAGAACATCCTGCACACATTGAACTTAGAGCATGCGTCAAATACATTTATGTGTATACCATTGAATTGTTTGACTTCTATAAATCTAGGACATTGTAATCAATGGATCTAACAATCTCCCCTTATTTGAAGAAGTCAAAACCCCTTAGTCAAGATTCTTAGTCAATGATATATACCATCATATACAGCAGATAAAACATTATATTTAAAAAAGAGTAACAAGTATAACAAGTTATTGGTTATCACATTTTCTCTGCCTGCATAATGATCATCATTTCTTACTCCCCCCGATCACTTCCTAGCTCTGATCATTTTCTTCTTTCCCTTTTTGACTTCTTTAGAAGCAAGTATAGTTAGGAAGGTGTTGTCCTTCTCTATTTTTTGATCAATTCTTTCTTTGATTATTTTCTTCTCCTTCACAGCTTTGTCTTCTCAGCATCAGCATTCCATCTCAGACTCAGAGAAGTTTATGATTATGTCATAAATAATCTCTAAAGTAGGGAGTTCAAAGTTTATCTCCCCCTCAATCTATGCATTGTCCTTAGGACATACAGATCAGCAGTGTAGATCTTAGAATTCCACTATTGCAGTTGTTTGCTCCTTCTCAACAGGAAGCTAAACCTATTATGCAAGCAAGTGTGGACTTGATCCCCCTGAACAGGAAC